>CABFWB010003212.1:69577-84364 GCA_902151455.1 Timema bartmani | reverse complement strand
TAGAGGTATCACTCCATATAACAAATATAGAGGTATCACTCCAAATAACAAATATAGAGGTATCACTCCAAATAACAAATTATGGCACATTTCACGTTTCATACCTCCGTAACTATTCGAGATACAAAATAACTTATCGTTGTAAAGTTGTAGTAATATCAAAGATAAAAATCTTTCATTTAAAATATTTTTTATAAAACCAATAATTTCTTAGCTATAAGCAAATATATATATACTTTTTAACTCAAGTTTTTAAAAATGAATTTCTCATTCTCTTTGGTGGACAAAGAAATTTCTCTTTTCTCAATTTTTCTATAACAGTGTTCCTAGTTCCTAGTGCCATAGAGTAGGTAACAGTGTAAATTATTTAATTTATGATCTTTGGTGTAGCGTTTCTACAACAATGTAAATACCCATTATTTCGTTTCACAAATCTTACGAGTTTTTAGTAAATGTATATTTTAAAATAAAAGCGGGGGAAAATATGTGCGGTGCACCATACCACTTATTTATCAACATGTTTCTGTAAAAATGTACCTATATTATTTCATTTATGTTCTTTGATGGAATATTATGCTCTTTTAGCCATGATATTTCTGCAACAATGTCTATTATTTTGTTTCATTTAGATAAACGAGTGAAAAAGCTTGTGTGGTGCAACGTACAATTTATTTTATATTGGATTGATTTTTGGATTGGAAATCGGAATCAGCAAATAGGTCAGGCTTACTGTACTGAAAGTCAGAGCTTAGCGCCTAAGGTACCACCTGTGAGCTGGAGGCGGCAGGGCAGTTGTTCACCTGGAGAGCCTGGGGATGATGTAAGCAATCTCAGGTTTACTGGTGACTTGTCCGGCGGTCACTTTGATGTGTACCAGACAATTGAGGAGCTGACACCTTTCCCCCGGTTTGTTCCGAATCAACCCGCTACTCCTTCATAGCAGTGTCCCGATAATATTCCAAAGAAAGGTAACAAAAAGTACCGTGTCAGGGTGGAAAATACAATAAGAAGGAAGCAAATATCTGAAGATGCTGATAAATAGGCTTACGCAAAANAAAAAAAAAAAAAAAAACCGCAGGCTCATTGAGCCGCTGTTGCTTCATATTCCCAAAAGCATCCGGAGGTTTATAGATTCATTATTGTTGCATATTCTCAAAAGTATCCGGAGGTACATCGAGCCATTGCTGTTGCATATTCTCAAAAGTGTCCGGAGGTACATCGAGCCACTGTTGTTGCATATTCCTAAAAGTATCCGTAGGTTCATCGACCCACTGTTGTTGCATATTCCTAAAAGCATCCGGAGGTATATCGAGCCACTGTTGTTGCATATTCTCAAAAGTATCCGGAGGTACATCAAGCCACTGTTGTTGCATATCCTCAAAAGTTATCCGGAGGTTCATCGAGCCACTGTTGTTGCATATTCCCAAAAGTATCCGGAGGTACATCGAGCCACTGTTGTTGCATACTCCCAAAAGTATCCGGAGGTTCATCAAGCCACTGTTGCTGCATATTCCCAAAAGTATCCTGAGGTATATCGAGCCACTGTTGTTGTATATTCCCAAAAGTGTCCGGAGGTTCATCAAACCACTGTTGCTTCATATTCCCAAAAGTATCCGGAGGTACATCGAGCCATTGTTGTTGTATATTCCCAAAAGTATCTGGAGGTTCATCAAGCCACTGTTGCTTCATATTCTCAAAAGTATCCGGAGGTACATCGAGCCACTGTTGCTGCATATTCCTAAAAGCATCCGGAGGTTCATCGTCATATTCTCAAAAGTATCCGAAGGTACATCGAGCCACTGTTGCTGCATATTCCTAAAAGCATCCGGAGGTTCATCGAGCTTCAGTGGCGAGAAATAATCCTTCTCATAAAAAGAGACAGCAACGCAAGAATGTTCCATGGTCTAAACAAATAAACTCCACTCTCAGTTACAACTCTGACCTCATTCACGAGTCAAATTAGACCGTTGAGTTAGGCGCGTTGGATACCATCTGTCAGTGGTGTAAAGCGAAGAAGTAGAAGGACACCCCTGGCATGTTCTGCAGCATTGGCAAGGCGCAGCTCCCTCCCTTAGAGCAAGTACCTGAGCCCCTCCGCACACTGTTAACTGAGCAACATCCTCACTCCAGGCACTTCCTGAATATCAACAGAAAATATAATGGTTACTTCCAAATCACTTCTTTCAGGATGAAGGAATTGTCAGAAGGCAACTTCATGCTGACCTTTAAGGCTCAAGGCAATGTTTATCACAGGATGGGTGTCTTGCTTCCAGCACCACAGCAGGACCCGACGTTTCTGTGGCAACTTCACTTGGACCTTTTTGGTACCACGAATGACTGAAACTGAATGACACGATTTCCGTCAACCGTCATGGCATTTTTTCTTTCCAACAGCCATAACCGTCTTGGCCCTTGTGACTTGTGACTGTAACTTATGGAGAGACTATTGTAGACAAGTCCTGAGTTCCACCTGATTTGTCATACTGAAAGTGTGTCTAAGAACTGCACGCAGCAATAACGCCTATAGCTGTGTCTGGCACGCACAGCTTGATTGCTGAGCAACAGTCTCTGTCCTTGTCTCATTTTCGGCATATTCCTTTGATTCAAGGCTGCACTTACGCTCATCGGCACACAGTTCCCAACATTCCCAGCCCCTCATACAATGGACTGGCATGACCTAGTACAATAGTGGTGCATAGAAGACTTTTCATTCTACTGGGGTCAAAATCAATAAAACTTCCCAAGATATTTCCTTATAACATCTAGTTATCAAGTTTCAACGAAATCCATCTATGGCCAGGGACAGACAGAATTGTAAAATCTAATTTTTCGGGTTCGGACAGACATAAAGATTCATAATAATTTCGAGGTCAAAATCTTTCATGATCTATTAATTTGAGAAAGTAAAAATGACTTCAAATTAACAACAACAAGAAATTGACCTGAAAATATGAACAAAAACTTGTAATAAATGCTCGCGAATAAATCAAACACCTGCGATACATGGAAACTAAGAAATATGCAATAAATTAAAATCCTCTAGCAACTTAACTCTTGCATTCTGCTGGATATAACATTGATTAACAAATATCTGCTTCAGGAGTAATAGCTACCCCCTTCCAACGCAACCCGCATCTCACCAGGAATGTGCATTTTAAAACAAGACAAGCAAAGAGGATCTGACATCTTAGCTCAGTTGGTAGCGCGTCTGTCTATTGAGCTAGGATCCGTGTTCGATTCCCAGACTGGCCGAAAAATGTATGATTAGTGAAATATGGGTTTACCCTTTCACAGTGATGAATTAATGTCTAGGGACTGGATGTTGCGCCTGTCCTAGTCTTTAGTCATATTATAAGACATATGAAGCTACGACAGGCCTAGCCAGCCGATAGCAGAAAATATATGGCTTGCATAAAAAACTAACTCAAGCAACAGTTTGGAAAGAGTCATGGATGTAAAAAAAAAGTAAAAATATCTGAGTATTTATGCATTAATTTTACAAAATATCGATTGTATTTAAAATAAATGGTCCGATGATTTACATTTGTAGAAATAAAAGTATATTCTTATTTATCATGAAAAATTATTCCCAAATAACTAATTTGAATTAAATCTTAAAGGCCATTTTCGAAATATTTAAAATTTTATAAAATATGACGTAGGTAAACTGCCCTTAAATTCATTATTTTAGGAATACCAACAAACTTTATTTATTATCATGTAAAATAGTCTCCATAAACAAACCCGGTAAAGCTATTTTCAAAAAATCAAGATTTTTTCACTAATCAGACATCAGTATAATACTATTAAATGCATTTTTTAATAAAAATAAATATACATTATTCTTTATAATATAATAAACCCAACATTTACCTATTTTGAACCAAATCGCTAGAGATATCTCTTAAAATATTTAAATTAAAAAAAAGTCATAAGAAAACCATCCTTAATCGAACTACCCCCTCCTCCCCCCCCCAAAAAAAATGGCTAAACAGTTTTGTTCGTTGTGTGAAACATTCGCTATGTATACATTTTAAACAAAATCGTTAAAGCAATTTCCAAAATATTTTGAATTTTCGAAAATCACTTTTCAGTAAACTACCTCTTAATGAATGTGTATGAATTTGGTGGCTGCATGGTCTAAGGAGTTACTCTAGTGCTATACTAGACTGCTGAAGACGGAAAGATCAGGGTTCAACCCCGGTCGGGTGCATTGAGGTATTTTTCTCTCGATGGTTTTTCACTCTCTCTCTCTCTCTCTCCACGCAAATGTGGGTTCACTTCCTCTAAATTTAACCTTTCTAATCCCTAGCACATTAGCGTAGTTAGTAGCCTACATTGATGTACAACCCGGATGGGTAGTAAGAAGTGGTGCTTAAGAGAACTAATTTTTACCAGCAATACAAATATACAGTGTTTGTCAGGTAAAACAATCCCTAAATATCAATATTAAACAAAATTGTGTGAGCTATTTTAGAAACATTTGGCGTTCAAAGAAATCACTTTATAGTAATCTACCCTTAATTTGAGAATTAAGGTCCAAATAAAAAATTATACTGAACATCAAAATATCAGGTTTGTACAAAATACATCAAACCGTTTCAGATTTGTGGTCAGGGACAAACAGACATGAGGACAGACAATTGTAAAATAAACCTTTTTGTTTTTAGACACATATAATGTATCATAATTTCGAAATCAAACATTTTCACCAGTCAAAATACTTTCTCTTAATAGACTACTTATTCAAGAAAAATACCTATAAATGACTCAAAAATGACATACCAAAAAATATGACCTAAAATTCCAAAATTAATAAATAATGACAAAAAAATTACTTGTAAGTATACCATTCTACAACCAGGGGATCATTAACAAAGATTATATAAACATGACCATTGTATGTGATGTACCAAAAAAAATGATGACACGTCATAAAAATCCGGCCCCTGATGATCACAATGTATTTAATACGGCAAGCCCGCATGTACAGTTGATATGGTTAAGAGCAACTGGACCAAAGCAACTTTATATTCTCCTTCTTTAAAATATAGGCATTATTCAAATTAAATTTGAGTTACTCATCACATTTCAAAATATTCAACAAATTTTGATTTTTAAATATTCATTAAAAACCGTAATCAGGAGGTGGCACACTAGAATAGACCAAAATTCAGCTGGTGTTTAAGTGGCACACTTGTTGGAAGATTCTGGGCATCCCTGCCCTAGCGCGATCATCCGGGATTCAAACCTAGACTCGATTTCACACTAGGATCCCCAGGAGTTAATGATTTAAGTGAGTCACTCACCGCCAGGGTGCAGAATCCGCGCACATGATAGGTTTGTGTTCACTGCGACGCCTGTGACAACTCCCGGACACAACTAGACGCACCTAGAGACGCTACTCAACTGTCGTTCAGCGAGAGAGGAGCAGTTCCTGTCTTCTCCCCTTCACTGCTCCTTCTCCCTCTCCTCTGCTCCTACTAACATTATTAGCCGACAATGTCCTAGTGTCCTATATTTGTGTCTAGAATGGTGAGTTAACACTACTATCCGACAATGTCCTAGTGTCCTATATTTGTGTCTAGAATGGTGAGCAGGAGTAAGATAACACTACTATCCGACAATATCCTAGTGTCCTATATTTGTGTCTAGAATGGTGAGCACGAGTAAGATAACACTACTATCTGACAATGTCCTAGTGTCCTATATTTGTGTTTAGAATGGTGAGAAGGAGTAAGAGATAACACTAATATCTGACAATGTCCTAGTGTCCTATATTTGTGTTTAGAATGGTGAGCAGGAGTAAGATAACACTAATATCTGACAATGTCCTAGTGTCCTATATTTGTGTTTAGAATGGTGAGCAGGAATAAGATAACCCTACTATCTGACAATGTCCTAGTGTCCTATATGTGTGTTTAGAATGGTGAGCAGGAGTAAGATAACCCTACTATCTGACAATGTCTTAGTGTCCTATATGTGTGTTTAGAATGGTGAGCAGGAATAAGATAACCCTACTATCTGACAATCTCCTAGTGTCCTATATGTGTGTTTAGAATGGTGAGCAGGAGTAAGATAACACTACTATCCGACAATGTCCTAGTGTCCTATATGTGTGTTTAGAATGGTGAACAGGAGTAAGATTAACACTACTATCTGACAATGTCCTAGTGTCCTATATGTGTGTTTAGAATGGTGAGCAGGGGTAAGATAACACTACTATCTGGCAATGTCCTAGTGTCCTATATGTGTGTTTAGAATGGTGAGCAGGGGTAAGATAACACTACTATCTGACAATGTCCTAGTGTCCTATATGTTTGTTTAGAATGGTGAGCAGGGGTAAGATAACACTACTATCTGACAATGTCCTAGTGTCCTATATGTGTGTTTAGAATGGTGAGCAGGGGTAAGATAACACTACTATCTGACAATGTCCTAGTGTCCTATATGTGTGTTTAGAATGGTGAACAGGAGTAAGATAACACTACTATCCGACAATGTCCTAGTGTCCTATATTTGTGTCTAGAATGGTGAGCAGGAGTAAGATAACACTACTATCTGACAATGTCCTAGTGTCCTATATGTGTGTTTAGAATGGTGAACAGGAGTAAGATAACACTCATACCCTGTTCGCTCAGAATGAGCTGCAGTTCACATTACATCCATCAGGGATGCGATAAAGTGATCAATAGATTAGTTACTGAAATTGATCCTCGTCACTTCTTGGTTCTCAGCGTTTACTTGAACGGGTGAGCGTTATTTATTTGTCTGTTCCATTTCTCAAACTTGTCGGCAATCGTTTGTACAAAACCATAGCTACCACGATAACGTCAACAAACGAGATCGTCGTACTTCTAGTTCCGGGTTATTGGAACCACCGAGGAAAACCAAGTGTTTGTTCAAAGAACAGTAATAGAGACAAAGAAACTTTATTCAGAAATAGCCGATGAACATCTTTAAAAAAAAAACGATGGGGTAGTAAATTCCCAGCCGAGAGCAAAACTGGATATGTGATCCTTGTACGTGAACTGTAGATTTACGGAATAATACCCTGAAAAACCGTGGAGCCTCGATATTTTCATAGTTCAAAAACTAGCTGAGGAGAAGCAACCTATTCATATGAACATTTACTACAAAATTACACCTTTTACGAGCCCAAGAATAAAAAACTAGAGGTTTTTTTTCTGTTCTGGTGTAAAAGAGCGCAATGGTCCAACGTGGCCTGGCAGATGTTCAGACTTCAGACGTATTTGTGGACCTGCAAGACGGGGGAACTGTCGGCCCACACGACTTGGCACAGGAGGAGATTGTTTGTTGCTTTGTATTGACTAGAGGGCCTCAAATCATGTCATTTCACTGAATAACATGAGGATAGATATTAATTATATGCACCAGCATTCATCTGGATAGAAATAAGAAACCATAAATAGAGAAAACTCGAAATATTTCTGATGGCTATTTACGACCAGATGAATAATAATTCACGGATAAAACTATGTATATATTCAACACTACACATTTACGAGAGTGCCATATGTATAAGCATTCACGCATTTTTCTTCAACGTCTTTAAGATGCATTAGTAAATTGAGGAACGTCTATCTTCACAGCTACTTTGCACAGCCCTTGTGGAAAGTCTTGCTCCCCAGCTATTCTGCACAGCCCTTGAAGAAAGTCTAGCTCCCCAGCTACTCTGCACAGCCCTCGATGAAAGTCTTGCTCCTCAACTACTCTGCACAGCCCTTGAAGAAAGTCTAGCTCCCCGGCTACTCTGCACAGCCCTCGAGGAAAGTCTAGCGCCCCAGCTACTCTGCACAGCCCTCGAGGAAAGTCTAGCACCCCAGCTACTCTGCACAGCCCTCGAGGAAAGTCTAGCTCCCCAGCTACTCTGCACAGCCCTTGAGGTAAGTCTAGCTCCCCAGCTACTCTGCACAACCCTTGAGGAAAGTCTAGCTCCCCAGCTACTCTGCACAGCCTCTCGAGGAAAGTCTAGCTCCCCAGCTACTCTGCACAGCCCTCGAGGAAAGTCTAGCTCCCCAGCTACTCTGCACAGCCCTTGAGGAAAGTCTAGCTCCCCAACTACTCTGCACAGCCCTTGAGGTAAGTCTAGCTCCCCAGCTACTCTGCACAGCCTTCGAGGAAAGTCTAGCTCCCCAGCTACTATGCACAGCCCTTGAGGTAAGTCTAGCTCCCCAGCTACTCTGCACAGCCCTTGAGGAAAGTCTAGCTCCCCAACTACTCTGCACAGCCCTTAAGGAAAGTCTAGCTCCACAACTTTGTCTGACTCAATTTTTATTTGTTTTCGGACACACATGATCATAGCTGTAGGGAGCCACTTTGCTTGAAATTTCTATTAACAATAAAACTTACCAACAATGTTACAGATCGTTTCCTCAGTTTTACCGTCCAAACATCCTCAACATGTCTAAAGACTTTCTAGTGTGCCCGCACGAAATGAGGATTTTCGTGCACGACACTTTGGTGCGACTGAAGGTGGCCGACGACCATGTGACCAACATGGCCGACATGATAGTCAACGCGGACATGAGGGGACATTTCGGCCACGGGTTAGCCAGGCTAGAGGTAGGTAAGTACTATCTAGAGGGGACATTTCGGCCACGGGTTAGCCAGGCAAATCCAATAGATAAAATCAACAATTTCTTAAATTTATCTTTTGTTTGACGTTTTTTGTTAAAATAATTATAACCGTTATAATATCTTGAAGTATCGAAAGAGGCAAAGGTGACGGTACATAAAAATGTGTTAACGCCAACATTTGTGTATGGATGGGAAGCGTGGTTTTGTCATGATAAACACAAGAACATTGTGAATGCGGTTGGAATGAGATATCTAAGAAATTATGTGTAAAAACTCGTATGGACAGAGTCAGTAATGAATGGGTGCTGGAGGAGTGTGGTTTGAAAGGGAATACAATGAGCCAATGTGAAAGAAGCGTCTTACGGTGGTTTGGGCATGTTGAGAGGATGAGTGTGAATCGACTGATGAAGCTAATACATGAAGGTAGAGTGTATGGATCAAAAGGAAGGGGTAGGCCATATAAGACGTGGCTAAATGTTGTAGGCAAATATGTGAAAAAGAGAAACATTAAGAGTTTTAAGAATAAAAGAGCATGTATTACTCGGTGTATGGATGTTGTTGAAGCGAAGGGAGTATGCAAACATAGGGAAGTGTGAAGAAAATTAGTTATGATGGATTAAGTACGAAGTTGTTGTTTTTTAGCTGTATGCACAGTTTCTTGCCCACAGGGAACGACGTCATTAGGAATGTATGTAGCGTATGTTCTGTATAGGCCTAAATTCATTTAAAATATATAAATAAGATATGTTTCAAAAATATCAACCATTTCCTTTACTATCATTATTGTTTTAATTAGATTCGTAATTCGATGTGTATCTATTTGTCTACGTATGATTGTGTCTACGTACGCAAGCGTCACAGAAGCCAGGACCCACCAACACTTTTTGAATATATATAAACACATTTTTTATAAAACATTAATATGAAGTAGAGCACCATTCTCTATACACAGCACAGTGAATTATTCGATTCGTTACACAGTATTCCAGTCCCAAGAGGATTCATTATTCACTGCAATCATCACGCGACTGTACTAGCGCTCGGAACTCCAATGACTAATAATGGAGAAACTGACATGGGCCTGCCCCTCTCAGATAAGCCCCGTCGTCCAGTGGGAGATATCGCTCAAAGTCATTCCACTGCCAGCTACACAGCAGTTTGTCGGGCTAGTCTTGGCGGGCCCGCGATTCGATAAAGATGTTTCCTATTTTGTTTTAGTGTGTATTTGTGTGTTAAAAGACCCAATAAGTTAGGTCACGAGTGAAAGTGATTAAGAAAAATGAATTAAGTAGATTATTTACTAAAAACTCCGTTTTTTTCATCAAAACTGCAAGAAAAGGTTGAATTTAAATGGTTAGGAACACATCAGTCTAGTGACTTTACATTTATGCAGGTGGATGGCAAGAAAAAAATAACTTTTTTTAATGTGTGGTTTGGTAAACAATAATATTATGGTTAACTATGAATGAAGAAAAAAAAGAGCTTATTTTGTTTTTATTGTTTATTATTTGGTTTGTAGGCCTAATGTCATACCGTCTTGGTAAGTTTAATTCAAAACCTGTATTATTTTATTATTTCTGTTTGTAGATTTGTTTATAGTGATTTTTCAAAAATAAGGAAACGTCAATGAATTTAATCTAATATGTTAACACGTGGTGAGAAATGGTCATTACCGGTAAGCTTTGACCTGGCCCCACCAGAAATAAATATCACGCGCCGCCACTGCCGTACGGTAGTCCTTGGAACGTAGAATCAGATCCAACAGGCGTATGGGGGGTAGGGGGGGGGGCTGCTACTGAGCTTTACGGATCAAGGCTCTATGGACAGGACAATCTATTACTGTGGAGTCGACCTTTGGTGAATAACGGAACAAGGACCATACAAATACGAGGATTGTTGATGGAGCAAGCTCCTCTATATTGTTTGAGGAAAGTTAATAGTGCCGTTCCTATAGGTCACGTGGTCTAAGGGGATATATCCACAGCGCAGTGGTGGTGGGTGTCTATGAAATGTGATATATTGCTGTGGTTTTCTCATCTCCTCCACGCTAATACACCTGAAATCCCTAATCCCCACGATCAGAAATGTTGGTACAGTAATAAACAGTTTTCATCTTGGTTTCGTTTACTAAATGTTACCCAAAGAATTTACAATTTTGATTTATAGCCGAATGTTAAGAGTCTTCCCTTCAACCGGATACCGGGTTGTTGATTTCAGAAGTACGCAGAGGAGCTGATGAGTGGGGTTTGTGACGGGAGGGCTAGACCCAAGTTGATCAGATCAACAGAATCAACGGCCTGGGTTGACGGTAACTTGGCTCCGGGCGCCTCAGTGGGCGTCTACTGCATGCACCTCGCGGTGCAGAGGGCGCGGGACAGTGGCGCGGCTCTGGTGGCTGTCAAGAGGACCGGCCACTTGGGTCCCGGAGCCTGGTACACCACTCAGGCGCTAGAAAGCGGGATGATCGGGCTTGTGTTCAGCAGCAGCCTGCGTCGGACCATCGTGCCATCTGGGTGGGTGTGGAGCATTGATCTCTATAAAATAACTGGATGGACATACACATACACATTGCCAAGGGCAAAAGCGTGACGCTCAAGTTTATCGTCTGCTACACTGTGGGGGGGAAGATTTAACTGTTTCTTTCAATGTTCTTATGCGAAAACGTGTCTCTGATGAATAAAAGTGTTATTGTTTGGAAATAGTGAAGTATTATATCACACTTTCCTGAAGAAACATTTACAATTCAGTTTTACAGGTAATACTGTACAAATATGAATTAAATCTTCAACATGTTTAAATATGTAGTTTTCATCAATGTTGTTTACAGTCTGTCAAAACTACACTTATATTTAAAGTTGGTTACTAGCTTGTATATTGGTTTCAGAAACCATAGGCTATTATATTGAAAGTTCGATAAATATAATGAATGAGGTATCTTAAAACTTGATTACATTTGTTTGAATGACAAATTTTGTGTAGTTGCCATAGATTCAACCTATCACTTTGGTTATAGAAAGTATTATTATATTACAATTTATTTTAAAGTTGGCTCATATCTTCTATATTGCTTTCAGAAACCATATTATATTGAAAGTTCGATAACTATAATGAAAAAAGTTAGCTAAAAACTGTATTACATTTTTTTGAATTATATACTTTGTGTAGAAGTCTTATTGTGCTACATCAACTTATTTAAAGAAAAACTAACCAGTTTCGAACTTTGATATGCTCAAAAAAGCTTTTACTAACATATTTATTTCATTTAACTAATCAGATCTTGATGTTTTTCATATATTCAATCAAATTAATGAACAATGTCAACATGCCACATTGCCTTGTATGGGTGTAAGAGAGAAAGAGATACCCGAAAGTTTCTTTCTCTCTTACACAATGGTATGCAGACTAGCCACAGATGTCCATCCAGTTATATTATAGATATCAATGGTGTGGAGTCCTTTTGGAGTCCTAGATGTGTAGGATGTGAACAAGAGTTTGTATGACTGGAGTCCTTGATGTGTGTTATAGTCAAACATCTTGTTGTTATTGATATAAGGAATGAACACTAATATGTGTTATAACCAGGGTCCGGATTTTGATGACATGTCATTTTTTTTTGGTCCATCAGAGACAATGCTCAGTTGTACATAAACTATGTTCATGATTCCCCTGGTTGTAGAAATGTATATTTTATAGGTCTTTTTTTGGTCATTTCTTGCCATTATAGATTTTCAGGTCATTTTTCTAGCTTTTTTTTGTTTAGTATGTCATTTTTTTGGAAAGTAGATTTAAATTTTTTTTGAAAATGACTAAAAAGGTTATATATATATATATATGAATTATCGGTGCTTTGATAAAACATTAATATTTAAACATCAGATATTTTACCACACACTTGTTGACTGAAGAAGATAATGTGCGAGTCCAAATGAATATGATGCCCCTTTACCTGCGTGCGTATAAAATCCACATTCCTGGTGAGACCTTCACTAGACCTAAGTTGGAAACGGTTTGCAGGGGGAGGGGAGAGCAATGTTTAGAGTTCAAATGAACTTGTACCGTCTTTACATTCCTGGTGAGTCACTCACTGTACCATGTCTGGAAAGGGCTGCAGGGGGATGGGGCACTATCGCTTTTAAAGCAGGTATTTGTATTCCAATGTTAAGTAGAACACATGATTTTAGCTGTCAAAAGATTTTAAATGCATAGTTTTCATTTATAAAGTGCATATCATATTTATTAATTTGCAATCATTTTATGTTTTAAACCAAACCATCTAAAGCGAGTCATTTGAGGCAAATTATTACTGAATTCGGAGAGGATTTTTTTCTACAGAGAGTTAAATACTTTTCTGTAAAATATGTGAAGTGAAAGTGGCTGACATCAGATAAAAGATTTTAACATTCAATAGCATATCAGTCGCAACAAACATGTCCGTGGTATCCAGAATATTGATAAAAAGAAAACCTCTCAATTATTACTGGCACAAAATGCATTCACGAATCAAGAAATATCCTCAACATTTTATATAGATTTGTGTGACGTTCTGGTATCTGCGAACATTCCTCTGTGGAAACTGAGCAATGTTAAACTAAAGGATTTCCTGAGACTGTATACGGGTCATTCTATTCCAGACGAGTCAACACAGAGGAAAAACTGGAAATGGACAGACCAGGAGAGATATATTTGCTTACGTGTATAATGTAAATCCTAACCCTTGTAATAAATATATCAAATTATAGAATATCAATCAAAATTCTTAGGTCATTTTTGCAAATTTAAAGTCATTATTTGGAGTTTTTAGCTTCATTTTATAGGTCATTTTTTGGCAATTTTATGGTTATCAAAATCCGGGCCCTGGTTATAACCAAGCACCTTGCTGTATTTGACTAGAACAAAAGAGGGGAATGACACTAATATGACCCGTGCCATGGTCATAATTTGCTCAAAAGCGCAGATCGCGCCAGGCAGGACTTGGTGAGAACAGGCTGTGCGTGTCTGCACCTGCACAGCAAGGAGATAGTCTGGATCTGGACATTGTGACCTGTGAGGGCTCAACAAGTAAGATCAGGAGCCAGTCGCAGAGGAAGAGAGGAATCCCCCCAGACCCTGATGAACAGGGGAGTGTTTGTGACGTTGAGACCGGCAAGCTGCTACCACTAGGAGGCGCGAGTCAGGACCTGAACAAGGTACCAGTCGACACTATTAGTAACACTGTCCTCTCTCCTAACTACACTTAATTCCCGAATGTTATGCAATGTGGTTCAAGTTTAGAAGGCTGGCAACTTCCTCCTGATAGAAAATACTCTTTTCAAAAATATCTGTTCTTTCCAGACCTTTTGAAAAAAAACGACACTAAAGCTATAAAGGGGTGATGTGGCAACGCTGTGCCTGAAACTTATTCACACGTAAATTATATGTTAGTTCAGAGTAGGTTTTCGAAAGTTGATCCTCGCGTGGCTATGTATTGCCCCGAACGGCGCATGGTTTCGGTATGTAAGTATGTATGTAATATTAAATAGGCCTAGATCATATAGTACTCTCTTTCTCTTATCCATAACTAAACTGTTTTTAAGTACCTACTTATTGTCATTTATTTCTAGATAGTAATTTTATTACTATCCATTTTAATTTACAAACATTTAAAATCCATTGACTACGGAGTTACACTCGTTTAAATCTAATATAAGAAGTGATGCTGTTTTGAAATTGGCGCACAAATTCTCGGCTCGTTGGTCGTAACCATAGTGTTTAGTCTAGTCAAGGAAGGCGTTACCAAACTGAGCTCTGGTATCTTCTCGGTCATAAACATTTCCAATATATCGATACCAGGTCAACCTTGAAAACGCTGTGGTTGTAAACATCGATACCAGATCAACCGTGAGAACGCTGTGGTTGTAAACATCGATACTAGGTCAACCGTAAAAACGCTGTGGTTGTAAACATCGATACCAGATCAACCGTAAAAACGCTGTGGTTGTAAACATCGATACTCGGTTGTTATCCATCCCTTCGGCTTCGGAGGTAACTGGTTGATGTCACGCTGACGGTGACGTCGTGGTCAGACACGTGCGGGTAGGGGTAGGAAAAAGGTCGGCGAGTGTGTTCCGGCAACGTTAGTCGCGGTGGAACAGAAGGATGTTCCGGCAACGTGAGTCGCGGTGGAACAGAAGGATGTTCCGGCAACGT
>CABFWB010003212.1:53308-64918 GCA_902151455.1 Timema bartmani | reverse complement strand
CTACTTATTATTTTTAGTTTATATGGTGTTCTGTGAAATTTTGCTTAAGTTTTGTTTTCAATTATTATTTTGGTGCAAACCTTTTTAGTAGGTACTGTACTCTGTGAAGTGTATTGTGTCGTATGCTGTATTGCTGTTATTATTATTATGTTTTTACTTTTTGTGGTTTCGGTTTTTTTTAAATAATATTAAATCTATTTTTCTAAACAGTTATTAGAATGTGTTTCAAACTTTCTGCAGCCAAAATTAGAAAATGGAAAGCAAAAACGTTACAAGAAACTAAGTCAAGCGCTAAACTACTTTGTAATTATTTAATGAAGGCAAGCACTAGTAAAGAAAGTGAAAGTGAAATTAAAACTCAGTGTAACGATGATCATCTGTTGAAACAGCGTTCAGAGGAGGACGAAAATTGCTCAGAAGATTTAATAAATACTAATGCCGATGATTCTATCACCACGAAAATTACTGATCACATTGATAAGAATTATGTGACTGATACAATCCAAGAAATTAATAATTCATGTGACAAATTGAAAGATCCGGCTAATTGGCCCAAAGTGCTAAGTGCAAGTGAACGTGATTTTATTATTTCGCAAGAACCATTCTCAACAGTATTAGACAGCTACCCTAGAGACGGTGCAAAAAGATCATTTTCCAACGTATTTTACTATCGGCTTGCTTCCAACGGTGAAAAATTAGAAGACGATGGCTAATGTATTCCCAGTCTAAGGGAAGTGTATACTGTTTTTGCTGCAAGGTATGTAACACGGCAATCACCAACACTACATTATCTGATGAAAATAGAAAATGTGATTGAAGGCACATCGGAAAAACTCTTTCCCAACATGAGACGTCCTCTAACCACTTAAAGTGCTAAGAAAAATGAGTTGAAGCAGAAAGGAGGTTTAACACTGGCAAGACAATTGATTACGAAAATCAAAGATTTCAGGAAAAAGAGTGACGGAAAAAGAGTGGCGGAAAAAGGTCCTCACGAGAGATCTTGCCATCTTGCCCAACACAACATGGCTTTTCGAGGAACTCACGAAACTCTCTACAGCAAAAACAATTTTCTCGGGCTCTTAGAGCTGATTGCAAAATTCACTCCTGTTATGAAGGAACATATTTTCCTAATTCTGGGGAAAGACAATCTCAGATGTGTAACATTTTTGGGAAAGAACATTCAAAATGGCATACATAGGGTCTAGTTTTAAAATTGCCATATATAGTAGTTTTTAAATGGCCATATATCGTATTCTCCACTGTTTTTTCATATGGGGGAGGGGGTAGGCGCAAAATGTGAGTTTTGCACACACAAAACCTGTGCCTTAGACCGGCCCTGACTATCATTTCAGGCACAGTGCTGCCACATCACCCCTCTCTAACTTTATTGTCTTTTTATCAAAAGGTATCGAAAGAACTGACCTTTTGCAAAGAGGGTTTTCGACCTCTATTTATCCACCTTATCATGTAGTACTGTCCGTATCCGTGAATTACTACTCATCCTGTATAGTATGTGACACACGTGTTCTACCGTGTTTAGTGAGGATCACTCTCAACTTGTACCAGGGACCGTAAGATGTCGGTCAATGGTTGTTAATCTCATTAGTAACACTGAAGCTTGTTACATAGTACCCCTAGCTTGTTACATAACACTCACTACAAGCTTGTTATATAATACTCACTCCTAGCTTGTTATATAGTACTCTTGTTACATAATAATCACTCCAAGCTTGTTGCATAATACTCACTCCAAGCTTGCTACATAATACTCACTCCTATATTGTTACATAGTACTCACTCCCAGCTTGTTACATAGTACTCGTTCTAATCTTGTGACGTGGTGCTCACTCCAAGCTTGTTACGTAGTACATTACGCACTCCAAGCTTGTTACGTAGTACAGTACTCACTCCAAGCTTGTTACGTAGTACATTACTCCCTCCAAGCTTGTTACGTAATGCAGTACTCACTCCAAGCTTGTTACGTAGGGCAGCGCACTCACTATCCTGACGGAGATCTTGGGGGCCGTATTGGCAAGCACAAGGGGCGACTCCGCTTGTTTCATAGTCCTGAACCCCGAGCGCTTCACTTCTGAGTTCCAAGTGCTCCTCTCAGAGTATCTGAACTCTCTCCGTCATCTGGAGCCCGTAGAGCCCCGCCTCCCTGTGCTGGTCCCGGGAGACTCCGAGCGACTGTTCCAGAGAAGAGTCCGTCGGGAGAAGGGGATCCGATACGATGAGAAGGTGATCCAGAAGGTGAACAGACTCGCAGACGAGCTGTATGTTCGTCGTCTTAGACCATCCAGATCTGTTTGCAACTGTCACACTTCTATCCGACAGCAAGTCTGCAGCCAGAGCCCCAAATGAAAACCAACACGTCCCTAATTGCCCCCGTACACTAAATAATAAAGATAGTAGATTAGTTCACAGCTTCACCTGTAGCTCTCTGTGTGACATGTTGGACTGACAGTCTCTGAGATAGATTCACATCTTGTATATGTTGGAGCTGGGTAATTAGTACCAAAATATAATCTTATTATCCTCTATTCACGCTAATTGTGATAAATTACCTTACTGTTTTCTTAGATTTGATCCATAAAGTAACGAATAAAAAAATACCCTAAGCGCAATATGTTTTATTTGTTTTGTAGCATGTATTCAAAAAAGTACTTTCATTTGAATCAATTTTTATTATGTACAGCATATATTTAAAAATATTGTTTCAAAACCGATTCACCAATTATTATAATTTTAGAAAAATAAAACAAAGATCATGGANATAGGAGGCAGTAAATCTTCACTTGTCTTCACAGGACCTCTAAGTATAACAGTATCTATCTCCCCCTATCATTATTCATTAACCTCGGTTAGTACTAATACCTGGTAACAACTCAAATTTAATCATTGATTAACATTAATCGAGGTTGAAAGAATAGCGGCCATAATGATCAGATTTTAAGGAATACTATGACTGGAAGCAAAGTTTGTAAATAAATAGTTGAGTCATTAAAAATTATTTATTTTAACTCTTTGGTAATTAATGTGACGGTACATATTCTAGAACCTTCAGATCTTTACAGCGAAGGTTGACTTAATGATATCTGTCCTAGCTATGAATTTATTTAGACTAACAAGATAGTTCAGGTGTTTCTGGACCATTGTTGATCTCAGGTAGGTTTTCAGTCTTCTCAGACTTGAAAATGATCTTTCTGCTGTGGAACATGAGAGAGGGATCATCAGGAAGAGTCGGGAATACTTCACCAGCTCTGGAAGTACGTCCTTCATTTGCGGGTTTTACTTCCTAGTTTTCAAGATATCAATTAACATACATTTGTGCAAAGCCACAATTTCTCCATAGATATCATCTTTAAAATGTTCACAGAACTCCTGATACTTATTTATCATGCCGCTGATAAATTGTTCGGTGTTTACCGTGAAGTCAATAATCTTGGACGTTAATCGGGTGCTGATGCACTTTACGATCGTATCGACGACTTAATTTAAAGCCTGTTGGTAAGATTCCTTTGGGGTGGTGCATGTAAGATCTTGCATCATTTAATCGGTGAGGAATCTTCCTTCTTGGCAGCCTCGGCTATGCAACACTTAGATTTTCTGATTTTGGTTTGTATCGTCCCAGAAAGCTTCATGCTTCATTTTGAAATTTCTTAGGATTTCAAGCAACTTAACAGTCATTTCTGAGGCCTGCTGAAAGTGAAATGATTTTCCTTGAAGGGCACTGCTAGCCGTATCCACGTGGTTGAAAACTTTTCAAAGCAAGGAAAGATAAGGAAAAGTCAAAAGTTTCCATTTGAATTATAAAGCTATTGGCTTTGACACCAGTATCTGCATTTTCTGATTTTGCTAATTCCTCCGTGAAGCTTGCGAGTTTGTTGTAATTGGAGAGGACGGCTGAAAGATTTATTTAGAACTGTCCAACAAGTCAGGCATAAGGGACTCAGATTAGTAGATTTTGAAGGATTTTTAGATGCCTACCTACCCTTTTTTTGGAAAGTTTCGGACGAACTTGATTATGTATTGTACTGGGCTAGAAGACTAGGCCATGCAATGCATGAATTCAGCTCTTGGTTTTTCCCGTTTCATTCTGATCTGCACGCCACTGAAATGTATTGCCATGTCACTAGCCTCTGCAGTTAGGGACCAATATATTGAGTCTGGGAAAAACATCCGCGATAATATGGATTCAGACTTGGAGTTAATTGTCTTGTAGAACCTCAAAGATATGTATTATATTTCGAGAATCTCCGTGACAGTTTTAAAGGAGATAAAAACTTGTTGACAGAAATATTAGATATCTCATCCACGATGATCGCGTAGTGTTTTGCATCAGTGATCCGAGGAGTCAAAGTATATGTCACGTGGTGGCTCATGCTCTTTAAAATCTCGTTGCAAGTTTCATGAGAACACCTTTTAAGTTAATACAATTCATTAGTTTCTTTAAAAGTGAGCAGTCTTGGCTCTGCAGCCTCAAAACGTTAACAAAGTTGCTTAACTTATCAGTGTGCTCACGAATTGTGGATCCTTGACGGCCAGAAACTTTAGGGATGACAGTGTAGCATTGGTATGCTACAGGTCGTCAACCACGCGTTAACCACGCGATCTCCTACAACAATAATCCTATCATTTCAGGAAATATACAGTTCACCCCCTAAATATAACATTTAATTACTGTTTTCCTTAACTCAAATGGTAGATTTTCCTCCAACAAGCTAACCAATAATCACCGTAATAAGGACAGGCGTCGCCAGACACTAAGTGGAGAGTGCGGCCAGCCAAACTGTGACGTGGCTTGACTACAGGATTTGGACTGTTGCTAGGCGCTCGCTGTCGATGCTGATTGGACCTTGATACCGTCATTTCGACAACCATCACATAAAAATAAATCCCATCTCAGACATACATAGTTGATGTTAGCCAGTACTCGAACAAGAAACTTTACTTTTTGACTTGAATCAGTAAATACCTACTAGTCCTGAGGAATATTGGGGAAAAAAGACCCCCAGCCAGCAATGGATTTCACCGAGAAAAGAAGATACACGTAACGATATTTTCGTGGTTCGGACCAGTACAGGCGAGGAAGTGGGTGTCAGGATAGGGACTAGGATTCTTCATCCTTATTTTACATTTCATGGACGAAGTTAGTCCTAGAATTTATTATCTTATTTATCAATGAGTTTCTGTTTTATTTGTCTTTTCAGTAGGTGGGAGCCTTAAGCTGTTCTGTTTCAGTTATTTAGTATTTATGTTAGTAAAGTTAGCCGTCGGTGTTGACGGGGGCCTTAAGCCTAATTTTCCAGTTTTGTGCATATTTCAGTTTAGAAGGCTCAGTTATGTATATTTTTTCAAGTCAACGTAAAGATTAGTTTAATGTATTATTTTTGGTCAGTTATTTATTTTGTATGAGTCACGGATAGTTATTTTGACGTCATGTTTTGGTGGTGTCGTTGTATATTTGTAGAAGGGCGTGGCCACGCGCGCTCAGATCTAACTGTTCCTTGTTCGTTTTTTGAAGAACTCACAGTATTTATGTTAATTATGTAATGTAAATCGTCAGTCAAATTAATTACTCATTAACATGTTCCAAGTAAATGCTAGGTTTATCTCTTATAGCTCAGACGTGAGACGTCTTTTTTCATAGCTCTACTTGAAGTAGCTGACACCCTAAAGGGGTCTTTCTGTTCGTGATTTCTGTGTAATGCCTTATCTTTAAGCATACGAGGTCATTCTCTGTAAACTTTGATCCATTAAATTAATTACCTTTACTTTTTAATTATTTTAAATCTGCTTTCTGCTTTAATTTATTGATTTAGTGTACTATTTTTTAATGTTCCGTGGGAATGTATCCATCCTCTTACCTTACCAATGGCCGTCAGCCGGATTGGCTATAACAGGATCTTCATCAAAGCTATCCTGTTTTCTTCCATCTCTATTTTCTAGCGTTAAAAGTTGGCATGAAAGATTCACACTATCCTTTATGGCCCCCAGCTTTAAGAAATATTCTTCTAGGTGAAGTTATTATCTTTTATGAGTTTTTTTTAGCCTCTTAAGCGATTTTTTCCAGTTTTAGTAAATTTGATTCAATGATGAAAGTCAATTGTAGTTTTGATGAAATTTTGATTGAATGCTGATTTGCAAATCTTATAGAAAACTGCGTCTTTCGACAAGGGCAAGTTTTCAGCCAGTGAGGCTGTACATTTCGTTTAATGTCCTTGTCCTTCGGGAGTCTGTGGTTCAGAGGAAGTCCTACCAACTTATGCTGCTGACGTTCGTGCAGGAGTTTCGCCCTGTGCCCGTAAAGTTGTTTTCGGACTCGCTGATGAGTTATGACACGTCTCCACTTTCCCCCTTTTTTTGTTTTTTGTTTTTACTAATAACTTATCGATTTTGGTCTTTTTACGTAGAATAATTAGTGTTTCTAAATCACTTACTTTTACATACGGCAATCACCGTATTCTTCTTTGAAATAAACCACACTAGTTCACTCAAAACACAGTTAACGAGATTTCTTTTTAGCACCACGTATTTTTACCCGTTAGGGTTATTCGCTTATTTACTAACTACACTGATGGTTTTAGGGATAAGACAGGTTATATTTATAAGAAGTGTACCCACATTTTCTCGAAGGGGGAGGGAAAAGACGTTTTGGAAAAATAACTTCTGTACACCCGAACGAGATTCGAGCCTTGATTTCCCCGTCATCGGCAGTCTAGTCTACTGCGAGAGTAGCGCGTTAGACCATGCGGCCACCGAAGCGGGTTGCAGGGAATTTTGAACCACATTTTGGCTTTATAGGGAAAACCTTTATATTGAAATTCCATTGTGTTGATTTTATTTTATTTAATAATTTATATCGAATGTAATTATATCACTTTAAATTATAATCTGATTGATTACATAACACAAGAGCAGAATCTTACTAAATTGGACACCGACCGATACTACAATTGGATCGAAGGGGGATACCTCTTAAAACAGAGTGTACACTTTATACTCGTGTTCCTCGCCTAATCACCCCGTCTGGACCGCGTCTTACCGGTCATTACATCCCTACCCTTCTATTCCCCTTGTTTGAATTTGCACCAATGGGAACGTGACATATTTAAACTGTGAAGAAGGTACTCGAAACTTCTTAGTTTCTTCCTCCTGTCGATTAGGCTGGCGACTTTGTTTTGTCACCACAAAGAAATAAGCCAAATTAGCTGTCGGTTCCTGACTATTTAAATATTTTAACGACAAAATTCACCTCTCACTAACCCTGTAATTAAATCTAATTTACAGTTACATCTTACGTGATCTTTGATCCAATGATCCAGAACTAAGAATAAATTGATTGTCTCCTAAAAACTATTTGAAGGGTTTTAAATGGCAGTTTGTGTACGTGGCATCTTTCTTTCTTATTTAAAAAAACAACAACATAAGCTTGATTTTGTATCGTTTATGTGGTACGTCTCTTACTACCCGCCCAAAAATTCAAGGTAGGAATGTAGGCAACGCGAGAAAAAGTCAGTGGGGTTGTTTTTAGTTTTTTTTATTAAAACCTTTTTTTGGTCAAAATAAAATTTAAATATCGCTTCAGTGTGGACATAGAGTTTAATTTTATTCACGTGGGGACCTCAACAGCTCTTGAATATTTTTCAAGGGTGCCCTGGTATTTAATTACAACTTAAAATTAAACTCTATGTCTCTACTGGAGCAATATTTTATTTATTTTGACTAAAATAAAAAAAGTTTTGCTATAAACACTGCAAAAACACTAACCTTAAAAATAAGCACAAAACATTTTATTAGAGATCAACAACATTTGTTGTTTGCATTTGACCTGTAATAGAATTATTGGCAGGTAAATTTGCTTACTGAGCAAACGAGACTGTTTCAAATAGTTACATAATTTTCCACCAGAGACAGCACTAAGCAGAGACACTTCTCAATGTACCCCGATGTACATTTTTGAACAAACAGCCAATTTAATTTTGTAACAGAATTATTTTTAGAGCTCTTGTACTGCTTATTAGTGATTTTACCCAACTAATTATATAAAAATTAAATCAGACTCAAGACCGTTACAGTGAGAATATATTTTATTTTTACTATGAAAATTACTCAAGGTACATTGGGATTATTATTCTAAATAGATTATAGGCAATATATACTCTAATGATCTCCAGGGGTGTGAGCCCAAATGAAGCAGAGCTTGAGCTCTTTATTACTGGTATTGGGGTTGGGGGTTTCAGGGGGTCGAGTTGTCTCGTTGGAAATTTCCTGGAGTTTTTAATATAAGGCTTAAAGATGGCCTTGTATCAAACTTCAAATAACTTATATAGGCATACACTTTTAAAAAATTTGCCAAGGAAAGACCATTTCAAAATATTTTCTAGAGGCATTTTATTTTCAAAAATTTCCAGGTGAATATCACTCTAAAAGGCTTCTGGAGGCATCCTATATTTAAAATAAAGGGGCAACTAAAAATAACTTTTAAAAGCATTCAATTTTCAAAAATGTGCTAGGGGAAGAAAACTTCAAATAGGTACTAGAAGTAAACAAATTTCAAAAAATTTCTGGGGAGGTGAGTCCACTATTCTAAATAGTTTTTAAAAGATAATAATTTTCAAAATTCATCCAAACGAGGATCTAAGAGTATCCAATTTCCTAGCATTAAATGGGGGAGAGGAGGGGATAAAGACACTAAAATACTCTTTTGTTACTTGCCCCCCACCCCCCTTTTTTACACAAATGAAATTCCGCCACTACTGTATAAAATAACAATGTTCTTATTTCTTAGGATTTAATAGTAAGTCTCAACACCATGTCATAAACTCACAACTTTGACCTCCCTCACAGACCCCCAAATTAAATTATCTCCACGCCCATGTAATTAATTTTCAATTTTCATAAATTGAAATTGAAAATACAAGTGCCATGCATCAATATTTAAAGACATACAGGTCTAATAACCAGAAAAAATGATATTTTATGCTAACGGTGGAACAATAATTTAAAGATTACTGCCAACAACATATCATTTGACATGGTTAGGGAGTTTAAATATTTAGTAACAATTTTTAACCAGTGATAACGACATTAGATTGGTAATTATGGAAGGAATACAGTCGGGAAATGCCTGTTAATACTAGGTCAGTAAGTTGACAGTCTATCCCTATCTTGAGCTAGCTCTATCCAGTCCACCTCATTACACCCTATCCCTGTCTTGAGCTAGTTCTATCCAGTCCACCTCATTACACCCTAGCACTATCTTGAGTTAGTTCTATCCAGTCCACCTCATTACACCCTCTCTCTTTAAGGTTCATTCTAATATTATTCTACCATCTGCGTCTAGGTCTTTCCAATGGTTTCTCCATATTATGTTTGCCATTCAATAAATACTCTGAACATAGTTCTAGAATCTCCCATTTGCCTGCTTTCATGGAATGTAAAACTCAGAATATACAAAACAATAATGTTACCATTTGTTCTCTGTGAGTGTGAAACGTGGTCTCTTACCTTACACGACGAAAACAAATTTAGGGTGTTCGAAAATAAGGGGCCTAGTAAAATATTTGATCAAAAAAAGGGATGAGGCTACATGGGAGTGGAGGGGGTTACAAAATGATAAGTTACATAGCCTATACTAATTACAAGTCATTGTTAGGATAATCTAGTCTCATATATTACGGTGGGCAGGACATGCAGAGCGAATGGGAGGTTCTAGAACATTGTTCAGAGTATTTATTGAATGGCAAACATAATATGGAGAAACCATTGGAAAGACCTAGACGCAGATGGTAGAATAATATTAGAATGGACCTTAAAGAGATAGGGTGTAATGAGGTGGACTGGATAGAACTAGCTCAAGATAGGGATAGGGTGTGATGAGGTAGATTAACTCAAGATAGGGATAGGTGACGTACTTTTGTAAGTGCATAACTGAATTTTCACTTCCTAATCCCATGGAGTAGGTAATAATCAGTCCAAGCAGCGCTCTGCCCCACTAACCCCCTGATGTTCTCATAACCATAGAAGTAGCACAATAATTAGCATTTTTTGCGTACAAACCGAACAGGTATTAATACACAACGCTAAAAAAAATTATTTATAATATAGTATTGAAAAAGTTATTTATTTTATTTTATTTTGTCAACTAATAATAAGATGAACTAATATAGTTAATTTAAAAATATCTTGGATATCAGCATAATATTCAAGGTTTGAATCTTTGAGCGAGGCATATTTTAAGATATATTATTTTTCAAATATTTAACAGTGATAATATCATTAATATCATAGTCAATGTATTTAATTTAAAAAAAATTTAAAACAGAATACCAACAGAAAACAGAACTAACAAAAAACAGAATAATTAAATATTTAAAATAAAAACACACTAATTTACAGCACAAGCTGAAGATTTAAAAAGCCCACCAAGCGCATACAATGAAATGGTCTAAGTTCAATTGAGTTATTTCTTAAGGTGCACAACAGCGAGGTTATGTTTGATAACGAGGAGGCTGTAGCTTTAATTCTGTCCAGTGATGCTATGCTAATCATGTCCAATCTACTCAGAAAACAACGAAAGCCTCGACGAGGGTGGCGCACTGAATTGTATAAATAACGGGCTGGTTCGGAACTACTAGGAGAATTAAAGTTCCAGCACATTATCGGACAGTATCAAAACTTTACCAGGATGTTTCTCTCTACAGACTTTGAGAATGTCCTGAATAAAACAGGACTCGAACGCTTCTTGGCCAACCATCGGCTGCGGTATACTTCTGCTGATGTGCCCGTGAGAATATAAAAAAGTATTAAAAATGGCTGCCAAATGTTACTGCTTTAAATATAGATTCATGCCCATATTTCTTAGTACAGCTCTTTTTTCTTTCAAAACTTATCAGTAGAATTGTTTTAGTAAAAGTAATATTTGTACCAATTCTATGTTGATAAATGATATTGTAATCCACACGGTATAAATTGAGGCGTTTGTTTAACATTTGTTGCGTTGTGGACTATAAGTGACAAAACGAGTATTGCAAGGTGGTTTGATTAGTGAGTAAACATTAGAACACATGCGCTGATAACTTAAACAGTGTGTCAGCATTCCTCACGGTAAATCAGACTAGGAGGCAGAATAACTAGTGATGTTTCTGAGCTAACTGGGCTGACAACTCACCATCGATTCTAGGGTGGGGGAGTTACTCTGCCCGTTTGGGGGGCTACGCGGGATAAGACGCCGGATCGCCGAGTACGTGTGCTGGGGGGCTGCCGTAGTGCCCAAGGTACCAGGGTCATAACCGCTTAGGGCCACCAAGAGGTCAGTCAGGCCATTGTTTAAGCATTCCTTGCTATACTTAGTTTCGTCACGAGCTCCTAAGTAATTCCATTAAGTTCTTTCATATCTTTTAATATCTCTTATCAACATCACATCTTGTAATAAAGTATGATAGTACAATAAAACCATAAAAACCAAGCCGGACGTAAATTACGACCCACACAGTCATATTTCCAGGCACCGCTCGTATCCACGACCCCACACAGTCATATTTCCAGGCACCGCTCGTATCCACGACCCCACACAGTCATATTTCCAGGCACCGCTTGTATCCA
>CABFWB010003212.1:34479-46610 GCA_902151455.1 Timema bartmani | reverse complement strand
AGATAGTGAGCTAGCAGTGGATAAGATAGTGAGCTAGCAGTGGATGAGATAGTGAGCTAGTAGTGGATAATACCCGTATCACACGACACTAGCTCGTACTTGAAATCCAGTGTCCTACCTAGCACTAGCTAGCACGTCATCATCTAGCGCCGTGTGAATCATAAAAAGTAAACTGGTTCTGCCTCTTGGTACTGGCTACCATACTAGTTGTGATGATAGATCAGGCGCTATTTTCGTACTAGTTCCGACACTAGTCTGTGTAATTCGACCAATTAATGCGCGCTGAGGCTGTTTGTAGATAAATGGTAGAAATGGCGCCAACATTGTCATCGGATGTGATTTTGTTGTTGGCAGAAAATTATTCTAAACATCCTTGTTAATATAATACCAAATTGCCACAATATGACAATAATTTTAATTAAAAACATGTCATTTAAAAACGACAAACTGTGTTCCAGACCCAATTTTAATCTAAATACACTTGAATGCAGGCCAACCTTGGGTGGTTCAGGTTTTTTTTTTAAGAATATAAAGTGTGTGTAGGCCTAAAAAAGAATATTTTGTGTATCAAGGATACTGTACTTGGACACCCATGGGCCTCTGTCCACATCGTAAATAAATGAATACATATTTGGGGAGATACTAAACGTTAGTGTCACCCCGAATGTAGCCTACCTAACCTCAGAATGTATCATTTTTAGCATCCCGCGACCATTATTTCGTCTTTCCAGCCAGCCCCGTCTCCATATTCTTTTCCTACGCTCCCTCTCATAATTTTCAATATCATTATTAATAATTAGTGCAGCTGCTGCACCCAAAATTAATCTCTCACGTTCCATAAATATTTGCACTAAAACCTAGTACCAAACTAGCAGCGTGTGAATACTCTAGTCCCGTTTCTATTGTACTAGATAATATACAGATATCTAGGCGCTAGCTAGTACACTTGATTTCTAGTACAAGCAAGTGTCGTGTGATAGTAGCTTTAGATAGTGAGCTAGCAGTGGATAAGATAGTGAGCTAGCAGTGGATGTGATGGTGAGCTAGTATGTTAAGTTAGTATGTAAGTCATGTGCTTCAGTTTGTCTTCAAATTGTAATGAAGCAACATGCAAATACCCAACAGTCCGCCCTCACTCTGATATTATCTCTGTTCTGGATATAAAAAAGCCAATCCAATACTAAGGAAACGATGATCTTGTCTTTTTTGTTTGAATCAGAGCGAGTTAGACGCTTCTCATTCCAAACCTTTCAACAGTCCATAGCACAGCATTCACATGCTTCCAACGCAACATAACTAGTGTTGATGTGAAAGTGTGAGAAGACAGTCGACTGTGAGACAACTCTGTAGAGTCAGCAGTCATCAACTGTCAGCGGTCAGCATGCCGAACTGCCCAAAGTGCGAGAAGCCCGTCTACTTCGGTGAGAATTTAGTTTTACAATGTTTGTACTACAATTTTGTAGGTGGGGCTCATACTACAATTTACGTGATCAAGAGGCCTAAAATTATACAGGCCAGCAGTATTTATCTTGGAAAAGTATTTAATTTCATATTAAACTTTATTTGGGAAAAATATATAGTCACAGCGAGTACATTTCGACAGTTTCTCTCTAACCCAATTATCTGAAGGCGAAACAGGTCAAGTGGCACATGTTTGACCCATTTATCTGAAGCTGAAACAGGTCAAACGGCACATGTTTGACACATTTATCTGAAGTTGAAACAGGTCAAATAGCACATGTTTGTACCCATTTATCTTGAAGGTGCACATTGTCTGTACCCATTTATTCGGAGGTGAAACAGGTCAAATGGCACATGTTTGTACCCATTTATCTGAAGGTGAAACAGGTAAAATGGAACATGTTTGAATCATTTTAAGGACTGAACTCTAAACAGTTGCTCGAAACAGTTATATTAGCTGTTTGCTAATCAAGCAAATTAAGGCAGTAACATTGAACTATCAGTGGCTTTCCACATTTATATGTTCTCTATACTTCCATGATTGATGATATCAATTATTCATTAAACGATTTCATTCTCCTTGAGACCAAGAACTATCAAAGTATATTTAGCGCATTAGAAATTAGGGGTCATCCATAAAACACGTTAACAATTCTTTATACCTTTTTTTTAACCCTCCCCCTTCATGTGACAACATGTAGGCATTAACGCTCAACTCCTCCCCCTCTCAAAAGCGATAAGTAGTTTATTTGAATCGTGCTTCGGAACTTTTTTGTGAAATCCACATTGTTTCTAAACATAACTAATTCTAATTGTGTTTTAATTTCAAAAATTATTTTTATAATAATTTTTATTTTTTATTTTAAAAGCCGTTTTAACTGATGAAATTAGATGTACGAGTATGTATACAATTTTCCAAACCTATTAACTCAAGTGTTTGATATTTTATTATTTGACTTAGGGTGCATCCATAAACCACGTAACGCTTTTTATTATCTTTTTTTAAGCTTCTCCTTCCCTCCTCTTCTTGTAACCACACGTATACATTCAGCCCCCCCCCCTCCACCTCCAACCTGTGTTAGCTAACTTATCATATCAAGAGTGAATGTCATTATTTCATATGATAAGCTATTATGATACTATGATACTAAAAGAGAGACTCAGATTTAATACTACTAAGAATAGGAAGTTTACAAACGGTGAAAACATGAACAATAATATTATATTATTTAAATATAAGATCTGTGTTAAGTAACACTGTTATGTAACACCCCCTCCCCCCTGTAACATCATGTAGACATTAGAATTGCCCCCTTCCCTCCTCTCAACAGCGTTATGTGGTTTATGGATGACTCCTTAGCAACTTGCTATTCATAAACGTAAAAATATTTCAATACTATCGCCTAAATATTTTATAAACTATTAAATATTTATTACTACACATAAAAATGACATTTGTAAGTAGCAGTTTGTTTTTATTTTAATTACTTTTTATTTTAATGTACAGGTGCTAAGGTTTCAAATGTACTTTAAATTAATAGTGGATTAGTTTTGAACCGTTAGTTAGATGTTTGAGATCGGGTTTTTTTAATAGCTTGAGCTACATCTCATAGTGCTCATAGTTTTTAAACATTGTAATGATATGGAATTATACATCTAAATAATTTATTATCCACATCTATATTCAAAATTACAATATCATAAATACGAGCGGGTGGTAAGATTTATTTGTGTCAANGTAAGATTTATTTGTGTTAAGTTGCAAGGTATGGTGAAATCTTGCTGCGTCTCTGTTTGAAAAGCGAACTCAGTTTTGTAGTTAGAGACGCACCTGGATGACCACACCTTTCTTTCTTTTTTTTGGAAGTTTCGAGAAGGAGATGTCACTAGATATACCTATTTCAAAGTGCGCATCTCTTCACTTGCAATCCTGACGAGGAGCCGTGTGGGTCGGGTCTATGACAAATTTCACGTGCCGGGAATTAACATATACATAATACAATAGTCGGGCTTTTAAATTAATATTTACAACGTGTGAAATATCTAGCAAAATCTGTTTATCTACTTAAAATAAAAAACTATAAAAGACCAGAACTTTTAATTTATAAAATAAGACATCATCCCCTTTTTATTACCATAATACAGGATAGTAAACTTTAACTTAATTCAATAATTATGTAAAATTATCATACTAATAGTGGCGAACGAACATTAAAATATCAGGCTAACTCTTTTATACGTTACAACATCACTTCGCATAAGACGTCATCTTTGCGTGGATATACCATATTCTGACATGCTAAACTACTGGCTATTGTAGCGGTCATTTTAACTAAAATTTTATTTCATTTTTAAACCCACACAACTTGTGAATGTGTGGAATGCCAGTCCTCCACCGTGGTTCGGATCCCACGTTAAACTGTAGATCCTCCATTTCATCTCACAATCACCCTACCATTACACATTAGCGTAAGTGCGTGTAACCCGAACGGGTAGTAAGACGCGGTGCCAATAATGATAATAATTAATAATAATAATACGTAAATGAGGGTACATTTAATCTAAAATTCCCCTTCCTACTACAGTAAAGTTCGAAAAGACCGACCGGGTAGTACGACGCAGTGCAAAAATAATATCCGTTCGGCCTATTCACATATTTACACAATTGAGAAAGGAATAAGGAAGGTAGAATATGGAGGAAGTGTATCCACATTTGCGCAAATTCAGGTACATTTGTTCTAACCTGCTTTATTGTAGTGCCTAAATATTAAAATAAGAATAGAGACTCTAATTTAGTTAAAAATGTGCATATTATTTATTATTGTATGCTGGCTTAGTGTAAAAACGGTCTGTTGTTCATTGGCTATGTTTATATAACTATGTACTTGCACTGTCTATCAACATGGCCGGGCTATCCACATTTAACCACGCTAGAGGGGTGGGAATGAGGAAAAGACATTTAGAGGGAATCTATCTGGATTAGTGAAAGAGAGAGTGTAAAACCATTTAAATAAAAATACTTTGTACACACAGCCGGGATTCACACCCCGGCCACCCGTCACCGGTGTACTATAATAACACTGGTCAACAAATTGAAACTTTTTTCTGTATCTGGTTCATAAATGGGTGGATATAACTAATTTTCGGGTGCTAAATTCAGTGGAAAAATCATATTCTCTCTATTACGTCACATTTTCAAGATACACAGCACTAATAAAAAGACAATAATATGACATTAGCAACTATTTACCATTTTAAATGCAAACCAAACATATTCCTCATAACTCACCTATGTTTTCTTGATAGCGTAAAAAAACTAATTTAAACCAACAAAAACCACTAAAATAATACCCATTCAGCCGTGATATTAATATTTACAAATTTTAATGTCATTTTTCTTTGACAAAATGCGATGACGATGCTTTTCATTTGTAAGGTGTTTCATCAGTCTCCCTAAAAATAAACCAACAGTAATCGCCCATCATCGAAGGGCTCTAGTGTCCTTGGTAACGATGCTCCATGGTCAGGATATCTTGGTGAAAGCTTTCGCCCTGTTCGTCACTAACAGCACCACTATTTTCTGGGAAAAAATCAAGATGCGAATGTAAAAAGTGAATTTTTAGTGACATTCTATAACCCCATGTTCTTGTAGCTGTCCAATAGACCACTCACTATGGAAACATATTTATCGTATCTTCTGTTGCCCAAAAAGCCCTAAACAATGGCTTTGAAAGAGGACCAAGCAGCTAACTCAATATTTGTAAACTTAGCATCAAAGGTTGGATCTTTCAACAATGCTCTAATTTGTGGCCCAATAAATATACCTTCTTTTAGCTTTGCTTCACTCAACTTGGAAAACATTTTTTTCATGATTAAAAGCCTGACATGAAGAGCTTTTACAAAGTTCTTCATCAAGCCTAACTTTATATGAAGCGGAGGCAAAATGACTTTACTCGGCTCAACCAATGGGGTAAATTTCACATTTTCCTTTCCAGCATTGTATAATTTACTCATAGCCCATTCCTTGACTTTATAGTGGTTTTTGGTGTCTCGGCTGTCCCACAAGCACAAAAAACAACAGTAGTTTGTGAATCTACCCTGTAAATCTTTAAGCAGTGCGACAATTTTTAAATCACAGCATATCTGCCACTCATAATCTTTATATTTGATCAGAAAAGCTATACTTTCATAAGTTTCCCTCATGTCCACCACATGCACCAAAGGCACTGATGGAAGTTTGTTGCCATTATGCAATAGCACTGCTTTTAAACTTGCTTTAGATGAATCAATAAATATTCTCCACTCATGTCGATCATGTTGAGCCCCCAACTCCATCATCAAACCATTCACGTCTGTGCACACACACATTGAATTCTTAGTTTCAAAATATCCAGAAAAAGAGCTATTTCTTGTTCTAAAACTTGAAATCTTCGTTTCTTGCTCTAGAAGGTTCCATTGTTGCAGTCTAGAACCCAACAGCTCAGCTTGCTGTCTAGAAAGTTTCAAATCACGGACCAAATAGTTTAGTTCCTTCTGTTCTATGAGGTGAGGCGATCTGTCATGAGTTTCAGGGATGTACTCTTCCAAAGGTTGTGCATCTTCTGATTCACTTTCCTCTGATGGTTCTGATGCAGTGGTTTGCAAGTGGCAAGCACGAACAGGTAAGCCTTCTCCATGAGGCACAGGCATATGAACTGAAGAAATATTAGGATATTTAATTGTATGTTTGTATGTTTAGTTTTACTGGAATGTCCTGCAATATTTGTCAGGCAAAAATAACAGTCCATATGATCTTTGGCTCGCACCAAACCATTGGAACAGCAAATGGCATGGCTCGGCGGTTTCCTTTCATCCATTCTATAAGGGTAGTTAATTGTGCAGGTTATGCAAGCAATATGAGGTGCAAAGGGTTTATCCTGATCTCCAAGAGCACAATCAAAGCACAGTTTATTAGCCTTCTTAACTAAGTCAGTGATTGGCTTTCTTTGGGTTTTTGGAGTGAACTTACCACATACATAGAAAGAGTTATCAGGGTGGTTTACACAATCACGAAGTTTAGCAGTTGCCGTTACGTTAAGAACACTGTATTTTAACGCGACAGCCTATCTTATCTTAATTTTTCACCTTCCCCAAAACCGGTAACGATTTATACACAATAATAAGGTCCAACATGAATTCAACAAGAGTTTAGTTTTAGATTAAAAGTCATTATAAAACGAATATTGACTTCCGGCAAGCAAAACAACAAAGTGTTGACTGCTAAACACGTGGGCTCAATAGGCGCACTCCGCATGCGCCAATCATTCTGGGATTGACGTCACCCACTCAAACAGGTCTTATTCTTGATTCTCGGCTTGACAAACCACCATTCCTGGAATGAATGCCGCACACACGATCACTTTTGGACTGAACATTCCAACTGACCAGCACTGCATCAAGTCGGGAATGACAGTGTGTGGGCAACTCACCTGCAAACAAATTGTATTATTTCCAACATAGCTTTCAATTTTAGCATTTTTTAACAAATGCTCACATTTTTTGTGCACCGTTTCTTGTATCCCATTCAGGATATCCGCATATTGACTCTAATCTGCTAGCTGTGATGAAGGTAGAATTTAAAAAAGATGTACCCTAATTTGCGTTGAGAGAAAGTGGAACACCATTAAAGAAAAATGAAGGTATGCAAGAACGAAGCTGAGTGGGTCTGTAGTGTGAGTGAGGCATTAGTGTTATGATAGTGTGAGTGAGGCCTTAGTTTCACAATAGTTTGAGTGAGGCCTTAGTATCACAATAGTGTGGGTGAGGCCTCAGTATCACAATAGTCTGAGTGAGGCCTTAGTATCACAATAGTGTGAGTGAGGCCTCAGTATCACAATAGTGTGAGTGAGGCCTCAGTATCACAATAGTGTGAGTGAGGCCTTAGTATCACAATAGTGTGAGTGAGGCCTTAGTATCACAATAGTGTGAGTGAGGCCTTAGTATCACAATAGTGTGAGTGAGGCCTTAGTATCACAATAGTGTGAGTGAGGCCTTAGTATCACAATAGTGTGAGTGAGGCCTTAGTATCACAATAGTGTGAGTGAGGCCTTAGTATCACAATAGTGTGAGTGAGGCCTTAGTATCACAATAGTGTGAGTGAGGCCTTAGTATCACAATAGTGTGAGTGAGGCCTTAGTATCACAATAGTGTGAGTGAGGCCTTAGTATCACAATAGTGTGAGTGAGGCCTTAGTATCACAATAGTGTGAGTGAGGCCTTAGTATCACAATAGTGTGAGTGAGGCCTTAGTATCACAATAGTGTGAGTGAGGCCTTAGTATCACAATAGTGTGAGTGAGGCCTTAGTATCACAATAGTGTGAGTGAGGCCTTAGTATCACAATAGTGTGAGTGAGGCCTTAGTATCACAATAGTGTGAGTGAGGCCTTAGTATCACAATAGTGTGAGTGAGGCCTTAGTATCACAATAGTGTGAGTGAGGCCTTAGTATCACAATAGTGTGAGTGAGGCCTTAGTATCACAATAGTGTGAGTGAGGCCTTAGTATCACAATAGTGTGAGTGAGGCCTTAGTATCACAATAGTGTGAGTGAGGCCTTAGTATCACAATAGTGTGAGTGAGGCCTTAGTATCACAATAGTGTGAGTGAGGCCTTAGTATCACAATAGTGTGAGTGAGGCCTTAGTATCACAATAGTGTGAGTGAGGCCTTAGTATCACAATAGTGTGAGTGAGGCCTTAGTATCACAATAGTGTGAGTGAGGCCTTAGTATCACAATAGTGTGAGTGAGGCCTTAGTATCACAATAGTGTGAGTGAGGCCTTAGTATCACAATAGTGTGAGTGAGGCCTTAGTATCACAATAGTGTGAGTGAGGCCTTAGTATCACAATAGTGTGAGTGAGGCCTTAGTATCACAATAGTGTGAGTGAGGCCTTAGTATCACAATAGTGTGAGTGAGGCCTTAGTATCACAATAGTGTGAGTGAGGCCTTAGTATCACAATAGTGTGAGTGAGGCCTTAGTATCACAATAGTGTGAGTGAGGCCTTAGTATCACAATAGTGTGAGTGAGGCCTTAGTATCACAATAGTGTGAGTGAGGCCTTAGTATCACAATAGTGTGAGTGAGGCCTTAGTATCACAATAGTGTGAGTGAGGCCTTAGTTTCACAATAGTGTGAGTGAGGCCTCAGTATCACAATAGTGTGAGTGAGGCCTCAGTATCACAATAGTGTGAGTGAGGCCTTAGTATCACAATAGTGTGAGTGAGTCCTCAGTGTCACAATAGTGTGAGTGAGGCCTTAGTATCACAATAGTGTGGGTGAGGTCTTACTATCACAATAGTGTGAGTGAGGCCTTACTATCACAATAGCGTGAGTGAGGCCTTAGTTTCACAATAGTGTGAGTGAGGCCTTACTATCACAATAGTGTGAGTGAGGCCTTAGTATCACAATAGTGTAAGTGAGGCCTTAGTATCACAATAGTGTGGGTGAGGCCTTACCATCACAATAGTGTGAGTGAGGCCTTAGTATCACAATAGTTTGAGTGAGGCCTTACTATCACAATAGTGTGATTGAGGCCTTACTATCACAATAGTGTGAGTGAGGCCTTAGTTTCACAATAGTTTGAGTGAGGCCTCAGTATCACAATAGTGTGAGTGAGGCCTTACTATCACAATAGTGTGGGTGAGGCCTTACTATCAAAATAGTGTGAGTGAGTCCTTAGTTTCACAATAGTGTGAGTGAGGCCTTACTATCACAATAGTGTAAGTGAGGCCTTAGTATCACAATAGTGTGAGTGAGGCCTTAGTTTCACAATAGTGTGATTGAGGCCTCAGTATCACAATAGTGTGAGTGAGGCCTTAGTATCACAATAGTGTGGGTGAGGCCTTACTATCACAATAGTGTGGGTGAGGCCTTACTATCACAATAGTGTGAGTGAGGCCTAGTTTCACAATAGTGTGAGTGAGGCCTTACTATCACAATAGTGTGAGTGAGGCCTTAGTATCACAATAGTGTGGGTGAGGCCTTAGTATCACAATAGTGTGAGTGAGGCCTCAGTATCACAATAGTGTGAGTGAGGCCTAGTTTCACAATAGTGTGAGTGAGGCCTCAGTATCACAATAGTGTGAGTGAGGCATTAGTATCACAATAGTATGGATGAAGCCTTACTATCAAAATGATGGACATTAATTATTGATTGTAAATTTATTATAATTATTTACCACCTGTTTAGGTCATACACATATATAATTACTTTATTGAGTTAGGGATGAGGAAGAGAGTATTTTAAAAATAATCTTCACGTATTTGCGTGGAAGGAAAGTGGGAAACCATTCAGGAAAACGACCTTCGATACCCCAAACCCTGATCTCTCCATCAACAGCAGGCCAGGTCTAATACTAGAGAGACGCCCTGGACAATTTATTATTATAATAATTAGATGTTATTACTGAGAAGTAAAACTAAGAATAAGAGTGTTATAACATTTAATACTTCCTATATCACGTGTTCTCTTAATATTCTTTTATGAAATATTTAAAGATAATATAGTGTGTTTATGATTAGTTATCATTATTAATAATTGCTAAAGATATTTAGGAGGTGTTTATTTATTATTAAAAGAAAAAAAGGAACGATTTTATATGCGCCTACATGCCCGTACATTTATACTTGATGGTTTTTGTAGGCCTTTTATGAAAACATAAGTTTAAGTTTAAGCATGTAATTATAAATAGTCAAAATAAACACAAATCCCATTAAAAATAGAATTACAATACATGTAGGGTTACATCATCTGAACTAGCGACTGCTAGGCCTATATCATATTTATACAAACCATTATCTTTGTTTACTAAACATAACTCATAAGACGTATTCGCCCTTCAGCTTGGTCGATAAATACTGATACCAAGATAACCAATTCAATCACGAACACTCTTTATGATGAAGCAATATTTCTATTAGCTCCATGTATTGACAAACTGAACGTCTTTACTTCAGGCACCTTTCATATGAGCGCGCGTTAGCTGGTTCACGATTGCTGAGACTTTCATTAGGGCATTGTGTCTTAAGGGTGATTCACACGTTGCTGCTTTTATTGGCTCTGAACAAGCTTCTTTAAGGTGTGGCTACACGGAGCCGACCCGCACCACACTACATTTTCTAACCATTTTTATATTCTTTATAGACTGAGTTCTATTACAAAATAAGTTTGTATTTTTATTTTTACTTGAATAAGTTTTCATCTATTTTCATAAAATTAAGTTAGCTATTTTTTAAATTTTTTTATTTAGCACCGCGTATTACTACCCGTTCGGGTTATACGCTAGTTAGGTATTAATTACTAAGAATAAAGTATTAAGTTATCTAATAATTAAGAGAATGTTTGTTGTTCAATAAGTTGTTGTATATAATATCGTTTTATTTTGTACGTAATGTTGGAAACAATGACTACAACTACGTGCAACGGTTGCGAAAGAAACGTCTAGTTTTACCATGAAAACAAAGTTCGTAAGCTCCCGAACATTTATTTCCGGTGTAGGTGGCTACACAACCCGCACCGCAAAAGTGCGTAGCAATGCTCTCTCGATGATTCGTCCGCGCCGGTGTGGTACGGACTCATGTAGCCACTTGCATTTAAAGACGTGGATAGCATTCCAACGGAAAAATGCGGTGCGGTGCGGCTCCGTGTAGCCGTTCCTTAAATCAACTGAGAACCTACCTTACACTCCTAATGATTCCCAAAACAACTTATTATGTACTTAACTCCCTGAGGTAAGGATAGGTGTGGATATGAGCTCACTAAGATCCAAAAGAGTTAAGGTAAGCTAGGTGTGAGTCCACTAGGTTTTGTTTTAGCACCACGTCTTACTAACCGTTCATCTACACACCTTTGTAGGTAATCATTATGCTAATGTGTTAGTCATGAAGAAGGTTTAATTTAGTGAAAGTGTATACGCATTTGCTTATTTAGGAAAAAACCACCCTCAGTACAACCGTCGAACCTCAATCTTCTCATCATCTGCAGTCTGGTCTATTGCAAAAGTAATGACTTAGATCATGCAGCTACAGAAGAGGGATCCATTGAAGGGTTTAGGAATGACAAGTATCCTGGGAAATACCTAACATATTTAACTGCCCTCTATATTAGTTTTTCATAATTATGAGCTGGATAGTATAACCCAGGATGTTAAAGTTGCAGGTTGGTTTTAGGTTTAATGTCCGATGTTAAAAATTCTGTTTATAAGCCAAATTGAGGGCATGATTCTATACGTAATTTATGGTACTCACAAGGGGAGGCCACGACGTTCGGATCACGGATTATCTTCAAACTTTGTACACTTTTAGTAGTTCATTAGGACAACATAATGTGCTAGTAGTAAGGCGTACTACTTAGGCGTTTTCGAGAAAATCGCAAGAGAAGTTGTACAGGTGCGTTCCAACTATAAGCACGAGATGGAGGCGTTCGAGTGGTTAGCGTTCCAGCTCCATAATCACTGGATAGCTGGATCGAGTCCCGCTCCTCTTTTTTTTTCAACTCTGGTCATATTATTTCATATATATTACAATTCAAAGGTAATATATTCTGACATATTGTAACTCATTGTATTATTGAATAAAGTTCTTCACACCTTTATTTATCGATGTTTGACTTGGGCTTTCCAAGCCTGGCCCTCCC
>CABFWB010003212.1:0-27352 GCA_902151455.1 Timema bartmani | reverse complement strand
ATTCAAAATTACAATATTATAAATACGAGCGGGTGGTAAGATTTATTTGTGTTAAGTTGCAAGGTATGGTGAAATCTTGCTGCGTCTCTGTTTGAAAAGCGAACTCAGTTTTGTAGTTAGAGACGCACCTGGATGACCACACCTTTCTTTCTTTTTGGAAGTTTCGAGAAGGAGATGTCACTAGATATACCTATTTCAAAGTGCGCATCTCTTCACTTGCAATCCTGACGAGGAGCCGTGTGGGTCGGGTCTATGATAAATTTCACGTGCCGGGAATTAACATACACATAATACAATAGTCGGGTTTTTAAATTAATATTTACAGCGTGTGAAATATCTAGCAAAAACTGTTTATCTACTTAAAATAAAAAACTATAAAAGACCAGAACTTTTAATTTATAAAATAAAACACCATTCCCTTTTGATTACCATAATACAGAATAGCAACCTTGAACTTAATTCAATAATTATGTAAAAATTATCATACTAATAGTGGTGAAGGAACATTAACATATCAGGCTAACTCTTTTATACGTTACAAAGTTCACAAGTTAAATGTACATATTGAGTTCGGATGCAATTTTACTTTATTACCTCTTTAAAATAGAAACTTGTATTCTTTAATTTTTAGTTCTTCTCTTCTTGTGGAAAAAATACACATCTTAATTTGTACCTTGATTTTTTTTCCCCAAACAATATTTGCATTATTCTCAAGGTTTGTTTATTTAGCATAGGTCGTCTTTACAGTTTGAATCACGGTCTTAATTCTTTTGACAGTGGTTTTACTTTAACTCCATAATTGAATAATTTTAGAATAATGAATAATTTTGTTTGGATATACTATTTGCTATAATTTCTTGAGGTGTTCTGATTTATATAACTAAACTGAAAGAAATAATAACAGTGCGTTTAAATTAAAGGGCATTTGTAGGTGCACTTCCTCTTAATTCAACCTTCCCAATTACTAACCCATTAGCCTAATTAGTACTTAAGGCGAATAACCCGAACGGTTAGTAAGACGCGGTGCTAAATAAATTAATTGATTATTTATAAATTTTACATTAATTGTTTTTCTGAATATTAAGAATAAATAATTTTCAACTTATTTTTGATAGGAAGATTCATTAATTAATAAGCAGAGCCCAAACTTTGATGACAGGTCCTTTTTTTTTGCTGTATCACAGACAATTCTCATTTGTACATAAATTCTGTTGATGACCCCTTAGTTGTGTAAACGATTTTCTAGGTAATTTTTTTTTAAAGTTTTGTCATTTTGGATTTTAGCTAATATTCTATTCTTGGTTTGCATCCCTTATGAGTAATTTTAATGCATTTTTGAATAATTGCCAGGCACTTTTGTTAAACTAGTATATTTTAAATGCATTTGATATTTTATGAATGCATACATATTCAAACTTTTTTTTAATCAAACCGTTGTCGACATGAAAAATAATGTTGAAAATTAACTCTTTATCCTCTTTGTTTGTCATATTTGTAAAATCCACATTACCGATGAGACGCTGCAGTTAAGCGGTAAAAAGTTGCGTTAGGATGGGATTTTTTTTAAAAGCAAATTTTTGTAAATTATTGTTATATTTAGCAGAATGCAGAAGTTTAATTATTGCTAAAGGACTTTCATTGCATAGCTATTTTCTAGTTTCCGTTTGTAAAGCGTATGTTTGGTTTAGTCGTGTGCATTCACTTCAATATTTTATTTAAATTCTTGGAATTTTTTTTTTTTTTCAAATTTGTAGTCATATTTTTAATGGTTTAAGGGTTTTTCTTATTTTACTTTACTTTCTGATCACTTTTTTGGTCATATAAATCCGGACCCCATTTATAAACATCGATTGATTTGAATAAATAATTTTCATTGTCCTTCTTTGTAAGTTCTAGAATTAAAATAAATGACATTTCCTTCCACCCATATCTCTTTGTGATCAAAGCTACTATTTCCTACATCATAACAGTAATAGCAGCAAACAAAAGGAAGGTGTCAACGCTTCAGGAGAACCTAATTCTGAGCATAATAGAGGAGTGAAGGTGGGGGGTGAAGATCCCACTCAGGTAACTGTCGGCGATTTTACAACTAGCCAAGTAGAAGAAGCCAATATTTTGGAGCTTAAAAATGGGAAGTGAGGTCTATAAAAATCCTGTTGACCAGTCTTTCCAGTTTTTGTATTTCTGACTTGTTTGGCATCTTTATTGCTGTATTGTGCATTGTGAGTGAATCAAAGACAAGATTATCAATACTGTAGAACTAAAGTCTAGACACAGAGGGTGGCACTTTCTTTACCTGAGGCCCTGTGCGACCTCACAAGTCACACAAAGCCCATCCACCCTCACCAGTGACACTAGTTTATTTAGCGTTTGTAAGAGATCTAAGAACGAACAAACTAAAATATGATGGACAGTAATCTGAAACAAACTAAAGAAAATTATTAAAAAAATACAAATTTAAATTTTGTTATTTAACTAGATGAGGTGGGAATAGGGAGCTAGGCATAGTGAATTTTAAAACCACTAACACGAAATAAACACATTTTTCTAAAAGAATTTCTAAACAAAATAGAGATAAACATGTTTAGGAACATTCGAACAAACTAACAACACGCTTTAAACAAAAAAATGTTCAAGTTTTGAAAGAATGAAGGAGAGCTAAATCAAAAAATATTTGAGGCTTTGAAAAAGGAATAAACGAAAAACCTCAATCAAAATCCAAAATGAGCCAAGAACAAATTATTGATTGCGAAGAGTGTATGTGGGCGGGAGGGGTAGGGGGGGAATTGCCATAAAGATGTCAAACCACACTCCTAGGGTAAATAAGTCATGGGTTGTCCTACCAAAACGAAATGTGCATATTTGTGCGGAACAAACGAAGAACAAACGATTGCAATTATATAAACTTGAATTTTTAAAAGCTTGGGGGTCGGGTGAGGGGGGTGTACTACCGTGAAGTTGGACCCTCACGAGTAGACAAAGCGTCACAAGCTCACGTCCCGTTTGTGCAAAAACGGATGCGGAACAATCTGGAACAAACAAAGAACAAACGATTGCAATCATAAAAACTTGAACTTTTAAAAGTGGGGGGGAGGGGGGCAAATTTATGGACGTGGAGAATACACCTAGTTTGTTTTTAAATGAAGACCACCTATACATAAGAACATAATATTTGGGCCCTGTCGTACTAAACAACTAGCTTCAAAAATAAGCGGACAAAAGTATTAGGCTATGACGTCATTACCCGGTTTACCAAAACCGAAAAAAATGCCACGAAAGGTATTTCTAGGTATTTTTTTTATTGATGTACAAATAAAGATATTTCCAGCCAGTGGAAAGTTTTGTTTTTGCTGTTTGTTATATTATTAATTCCCAATTAAATGATCAATATAATAATTCTCAGTTAAATGACAAAATAACCAAACAACTATTTACAAGCGGTAAATTGGTACTTCGAAATCACGCTGAACGCGCTCTAAGAACTGATCTCGGGGAGCGCTCAGTGAGCGATCGATCGAGCGGATCTTGGAGCGTTCAGTGATCGGTAGGCAGCTGACGTCACGCACCATGAAGAAAAGAAAAACACAAAATTACTGAACGCGGTTCTTTGCAGCTTGGCCTTAGAGTACGCAATATCACAATAATAATACGTTATCTTAGACGTATTTCTTATTTTTCCTGTGTGAATAAGTTGCGGTTACGTAAGTAAAATATAGTTTAGTTAATTCAGCCAACGGAAAAAATAGGGGGTATATAAAATATTAATAACTCAAATCGAAACAAAAAATTATTTCAATAGAAATCAAAATGCTGTGCGCATGCGCGGGCCTCAACTCGTACTGAGAGATATAGGTAATATTTCATATTAGGTTGGTATACAACTTGTATTCAATTAGAATTACATTACGTATATCCATAATGTGATGTATTTTTAATGTTTTATAAATCCACAGCAAATAAAATCATACTGGCCCATCTAATATTGTTTTTGATAGTGTTTAACTTTGTTACATGAGGAAATCTTTATCTCTAATATATTTATCAAGTATTTCATAATTTGAAATAAGCTTTAAGGTCAATAAAATTGAATGGTTTATATTGTTTAAAATGTTGATTTTGTTGTTTATTATAAAATAAAATATCTAATGTAGAGTTAAAGAATTTGTGTTTACATGCAAGAGACTGTATTTAAATATTTTTGTTTGAGCTATGAATTATATTTTAATAACTTGAGAATTTAAAATATAGCTATAGATTTTGAATTATCGACGTAAAATATCGGCATGTTAAAAAACCGATTATCCTTGGCCGATTGTGCCAATATCGACCGATAAATCAGATCGGTTATCGGCATAGGCCCAACCATAATATTGTGTGTATATGATATAGGCCCCCCCACATATACAGGATGTTTCAGTGAAAGCGTGCAAAAATCAAACAGAGCTTAGAGAATGCTCTACCGAACATTAAATTTCCTTCTCAATTAATAGTTTGAAGCTCAAACACATATATTAATTTCTATCTAATTTTGTATCTAATTATTCCATGGTTTTATTAAATTTTGAGTCTGGCATAATCGTTTGGCATATTTTACTATCATTTATGATAGTTGAGATATCATCAGAATAAGAATAACCTTTGGGTAAATGGCTGAAATGCGGGTTGCGGGCTGCCCCTTCAATTGTAAACTGACGTACTTCCCAAAACCCCCTCTCCTCTTGAAAAGGTCTAAAAACTCGCTGCGTCCAGAGTAGCGAGCCAAGCCTCGTTAACGTTGGATAAATGGGTTGTTCAGGATGCTTACACTAAACCAGTGAATGTCGGTATTTCGACGAACATCAAAGGATGTTACGAGGTTCGGCTCAAAACTTACTGGATGGCGCTGCGAGCCGAGCCTCGAGCTGAACCACTTGCAACTTTAAATTATTGTTTATTTCTAAATAACCTTCCGTCACATGTACTTGAAATATTAGCTGAGCAGTTACGTGTTGTAAATTTTACTACACCTTGAAATTTTGTTGGAATTGTTTTTTATTGACATATTAAAATAATATTAACTGCATATTCGTTTTATAGTAGGCCTAGGAAAAAAATAAAAATTAACTTAATCTTTAAAAATGAAAACAATATTTACAGTTATATGATTACTCGCGTGTTGTAAATTGTACAACGATGGTAATATATTTTCTTAGAAAGTTTGTTGCACACTCAAAATAAGTTCGAAACTGCGTCTGTGAAGAGAGGGGTGAACAAAGAATAGACTGTCACCCGAGGGAGATTTTGTGGATAAATATGTCCCAGCCTCTTCAGTGGCGTAGTGGTCCTCGCGTCTATCTCGTGTTAGACTGGTGTGCTCAAGGCGAGGAGATCCGGGTTCGAATCCCGGTCGGGTCTATTGAGGGTAGTTTTTCCTACATGGTTTCCCACTCTTCTTCTACGCAAATGCGGGTATATTACCTCTAAAATGCAGATGTGTATTAATCACAACTTGTGAATGTGAGGAATGCCAGGCCTCCACCGTGGTTCGGATTCCACGTTAAACTGTAGGTCCTCCATTTCATCTCACAATCACCATCACATTGCACATCAGCGTAAGTGCGTATAACCCGAACGGGTAGTAAGACGTAGTGCTAATAATAATAATAATAATAATAATAATAATAATAATAATAATAATAATAATAATAATAATAATAATAATAATAATAATAATCTTAAATATGAACTTTTTTTTTTGCACTTTTGGCTCAATCAAAATAATTAGATGCTTAATTACTTGGTGACATTCGAATTAAGTTTTTACCACTAATTTCTTGAAATGTAAGTTAGTGGGGCAAACTATTTCCACTATATTCAGTGTGTGAATAAATTATGCCGCGGCAGCCAATTTTAATTTTTCTCTGTTCATTGCGTGCTACCCACCGGAGAACATAACTTTATGAAACAAAATTTGGATCGCAGGAATGTTGAGGTTCGCCTCCCGAGTCTGGACGCAGCTCTATATACCAAAAAAGGAAGGGTGTTTCCCCCAAATTACTAGTTTTGCCAATAATCTGTGTTATGCTAGTTGTAAAAACCACATATGTTTTTGAAAACATGACCTGATACGAATACGTGACCGCTGGTTCAGTACGTGTGACGGTATGAGTTATTAGGTTTACGAGTCTGACACCTTAGATCAGTCGGTAGCGTGTCTGCCTGCTGGACTAAGGGTCCCGGGTTCGATTACCGGTATGACCGAAAACTTATCATTGATGAAAATATGGGTTTACACTTAAACATTGATAAATTAAAGGCCGGGTATTGGTTGTTGTGCCTGTCCTAGTCTTAAGACAGATTATAAGACATATGAAGCTACGACAGGCCTAGCAAGCAGGTAGAGGAAAGTATATGACTTTTATAAAAAACTGACCAGGACCACAGGCTGGAAACAGTAATGGATGTAAGTTCTTAGGCTTACGTCATCCTCGAATGCTCTTGAGTGACTAAAAGGCTGAAAGCTACGACACCTCTATATTTAACTCTGGCTGTCACGTGAGATGTAGTAACACGTGTTATATATGGCTCTATATTTGTTATCCCTGGCTGTAGCTCTACTAGGAGTGAGATATATAATTCATTCAAGACCTTAGGTGACCTGGTGGTCTAGGGGTAAGGTGTCAGACTTCTGTGCTGGGGGTCCGGGGTTCAATTCTAGGTTCCGGCACAGATTTATCTGATTGCCAAACCTTTCCTTCAACCTCTGACAAGACGTGTATTAATAACAACTTGTGAATGTGAGGAATGCCAGGCCTCCACCGTGGTTCGGATTCCACGTTAAACTGAAGGTCCTCCATTTCATCTCACAATCACCCTACCATTGCACATTAGCGTAAGTGCGTACAGCCCGAACGGGTAGTAAGACGCGGTGCTAATAATAATAACATTTACGACCTTAGTTTCTTGGATGACAGCTCAAAAAGTTACTAGAAATAGTCCCTAATATATCTCTACGCCAGCAGCTGACATCTATCACTTTGGATAACTGTAATGAAAACAGATGGTAAAATATGAATGTGATAGTTAACCACAGTAATTTAGGCCATTATTATTTATATTCATTTGAGGCCAGACATAAAGCTTATTTATCGTCTCATTCCACTTTAAAAAATTACTATTCACGGCACTTTCACAAAAGGTCTAACGAAAATAGCTTCAAAATGGCGACCCACGACCGACGAATTTAAACCATGTGGTTGAACATGACTGAAACAAGTTTTCTACAATGATGCACCCACACAGTGGATAAAAATATTTTATTCAGTTAAATATTTCGAAATACGATAAAATAATCATAAAATAATTGATCATACATAAAAAATGACAAGTATTTTCTCTTTTCCAAGTAAATACGATGCCTGTATTAAAAGGTATTGATGTATGCACTATATTACACATAGTCAATAACGTTCCAAAATGAAGAATAATTATACTTTTAACTATGTTTAAAATATTGTTTCGAGTTGGATAAAAAGATATTATTAAAATTAGTGAAATAATATGAGACAACTTAAGTTTACGTTATTTTAAATATAAAATATAACAGGTAATTAAAAAATTTAACATTTAAAACAAAACAGTAATATTTTACAAGTGTTGGCAACCCATATCCTAAACATATGATTTTTGAGCTGTCATCCAGGTAAAAACCTATCATGAACAGACTCTAGGGTCGGGTGTTATCTCTGATTCTATTAATGGCCGATTTAGTTGATGTGATACCGTACTCAAGGTCAAACAAAGAATACAAGAATTTTCTCACGGCCAGTATTATCGAATGGTACACTCGACTATTAAGATGAGACCTATCGTTACCACCCGCCTTGGTGGCGTAGTTAGCTAACGCGCTAGTTTCGTGTTGAGCTAGACTGCCGAGGACGGGGAGATCGAGGTTCGAACCTCGCTTGGGTGAACTGGTGTTTTTAAAAAAAAAATTGTTTTCCACTCTCCCTCAACGCAAATGTGGGTTCACTTCCTCTATATTCAACCTTCCCAATTCCTAACTCATTAGCGTAATTAGTACTTAGGCGTATAACCCTAACAGGTAGAAAGACGCGGTGCTAAATAAAAAAAAATAAAGAAAACCTTTCGATGTTAAAGATTGTATCTGCAAGCATAATTGTATTTTCACTAAGGGGTGTCCAGAAAATTGGCAATGGAATTGTTCAAGATGTGTAACTTAAGGTCGTCTTAACGAATTCAAACGTTCCTACTTGAGGAATTGATGTGAGGGGTAAATCTATGCTTGTGGTAGTCTACACCCAAGAGCTGAAGAAAACATTTCCTCCTTATCTCTTGGAGTAGATTATTATACTGAAAGGACTGCAGTGGCGTAACCGGGAGGAGGGGGGTAGTTTGGGAGTTTAACTCCCCCCTCCCCCCCAAATTGAGTTGAATAAATAAAAAAATACGCATTTTTTAAAAACCTGTCCTTATTAATAATCACTCAAATTATTCATAATATAATGTGGCATTGTGAATTGTTCAATGTTTTAGTAGGGTAAAAAAATAATAATAATTTGGGAAAATACTGATGCATCATTATCAACAGTTTAACTTCAGTGTGCCATTAAAAATTAATATTTTTTAACTACTTTACAGGTGTTTCTCTTTGAACTTACCACTCTGCCGAGCATTGCAACTTGAGAATGTAGATATTCTAGCTGCCATTTACATGGTAAATCGGCTCAAGGGAAAAATTCAAGAAATAAGAACAAACATTGAAATTGAATTTTCAGCTATTTACAAATCAGCTAAAACACTTGCTGAATTGTTTGGTTCAAATCTTGTCACACCAAGACTATCTACCAGACAAATACAGAGGTGTAATATAAAAAAGTATACTCCGATGAGGCTTACTTCAGAGTTGCAATTTTTTTTGCCATTTTTTGGATCATTTTGCGAGTCAGTTAAAAACTCGTTTCTTTAACTATCAAGAAGTGCTTGGCAATTTTATGTGCCTGATGCCAAAAGAGGAATCGGTTATCACTGGTAGAGAAGCAACAGATGAAAAAGCTGGTTGCTTTTTACGGGCAAGATTTGCAGTGTAGTGATATGGTAGCAATTGGTAAACTTTACATGTGGCACGAAAGAGTGAATGAACTGAAAATAAGTTCAAGAAAGGCTATGAACTATTATGTTGCCTGTAGTGAAGAAATATTCCCATTGATCAGTACTTTGTTGAAAATCTTAGTAACCTTGCCAGTGTCAACAAGCATCAGTGAAAGATCGTTCTCAACTCTTCGGAAATAAAAACTTACTTCAGAAATACAACAGGGCAGCAAAGACTGAATGGCCTAATGATGTTAAATATACATTGAGAAATAAGCTTTTCTCTTGACGGAGTTCTAGATGAGCTGGCAAAATCACCTTTTTGATTGTAATTCAGACTAAATTAATGTTGTAATTGGACACTGTCCTTAAATTAGTTTGCTGTTAAACCAAACAATGTTTCTTTCGTGTTCTACAATAAAACAACATTGTTTTTAAATTAACTTTTATTGTTTTAGTCTAATCCTGTTCCAGGGTTTTAGTTTTATTGAATTTCTAGCTGATTATTTACTATAATCGTAAATCGTCACTTAGGCACTCAAAAATGAACCTTCCTTTTTACTGGTGTTGAGTCCATATCTCTCGGGGCTGACCCCCCTCCCACCCACACCCCCATTCATCAATCCTAGTTACGCCTATGAAGAGAGGAGAATTGAAAACAAGATATCGGACAGTACAAAATAGTTACCAAGTTTCCCGATAGGGTGCATCACTATCCAGCCTAGGAATTTTACGGTGTGAATTACAATATTCTGGCACTGTCAAGTCTTCGATGGATAGGCATGCGCAATCTAGTAGTAATAAGTATATTAATACAACGCAGTTGAAAAAAACGATACAATCTTGTAATCTAACTTTCCACACTTGCTTTAATAAACAAGCTATTAATCAGAAAATATTAGGGCCTTTATATTAGCTAACTATGGATTACGAACTATTAAACAATGCATACACAATGCACGTACTCCAAACATGTGATTTTTAGGATAGCGTTAGTAAGTTATTTTAACTTTTTGGAACAAAAAATTAAAAATTTTAGTTGTATAATCCATCCAAGCACAAAATTTAGAAATCACCATGAATGAACTAAAATTAGCAACGTCTCCATCAATTGAACAACTTAGAGAATGGATACGTTGTGATGGAATTGTGGAGCTGGATGATAAAATACCAGCTCGTAGGTAAGAATCTTATAGCAACTTCGTATCATTATCATCATCATCATAAAAATTACATATTTCCATTTTTATTATCATTATTATTTGCAAAATACAACATTGTTTAAGTCTCATTTTTAAGTGATTAATATTTTACAGACACAAAAAGTATCCCATGTCTTTAGACTGTCAGATTTTTAGGATCTCATTTATATGCGTCATAATACTCATTTGGCTAACCACTAACCCATTTACATTCTAATGGTACATGATAAGTAAGGTAAATTTTAAGGAAATGTGACAAAATTCACTTGTAGGTAGTCTTTATAGGGAATAACATTGATGACAGATCTACTATCAATTAACCTACTGGAATTATAACCTTGTTCTCCAATCTCAGCACTCTAGAGCTAACTCATAAAATCTTGAAATTTGACCAAAACCATGTGTGGCAAAACATTTTTTCAAATTTAGGCTTAAAATGGGATTAACTCAAGTAAAAGTTGTACTACTTATATATTATTTTGAATTGGCTGCTTTTCTACAGTTCTAGAAGATTTACAAAATTATAGTAATAGATTTGTCAACATTGGTCAAAAGTAATGAAGTACTGACGTCAAAATGGAATCATTGGTAAAAAATAAAATCGCAACTGTCTATCTTGTCATACGCCGAGCAATTACATATTTTGGCAGATAGTGTAGATTTTGGTCCGATGTACTGTACATCTCTTTAGTGAATGTAAACTAAAAAAGTATCATTATTCATTATAGTGCGTACGATCCTAGTACACGTTGGTTAATCCGGTAGTCTCTAGTTTGAGAGGATAGTCAATAAATCTCCAGCTAGTCCAGTGTTAAGGTGCCTGTACAATGACTCTCCAGTGATTCCAGTATTAAGGTACCTGCACAGTGGCTCTCCAGTTATCTATTATGTTGCCTGTAGTGAAGAAATATTCCCATTGATCAGTACTTTGTTGAAAATCTTAGTAACCTTGCCAGTGTCAATAAGCACCAGTGAAAGATCATTCTCAACTCTTCGGAGATAAAAACTTACTTCAGAAATACAACAGGGCAGCAAATACTGAATGGCCTAATGATGTTAAATATACATCGATAAATAAGCTTTTCTCTGGACGGAGTTCTAGATGAACTGGCAAAATCACCTTTTTGATTGGAATTCAGATTAAATTAATGTTTTAATTGGACACTGTCCTTAAATTAGTTTGTTGTTAAACCAAACAATGTTTCTTTCGTGTCCAACAATAAAACAAAATTGTTTTTAAACGAACTTGTATTGTGTTAGTCTAATCCTGTTCCAGGGTTTTAGTTTTAACTGAATTTCAAGCCGATTATTCATTATAATCGTAAATCGTCACTTAGGCACTCAAAAATGAACCCTCCTTTTTACTGGTGTAGAGTCCATACCCCTCAGCGCTGACCCCAATTCATCAATCCTAGTTACGCCAGTGGAAAGGAGATAAAGCTAATGTCAAATGGCTTGAGTTCGACTCCTCGCGCAATTCATGGAATGATGTATCGAACATTGTATACTTCTTTTTTAGTAACGTATTAAGTGCGGCAGGGCTGTAGCCAGCCAATAATTTCAGGGAGGGTTAGGTGGGCACATCCCCCAATTGCTGGGAGCTAGAAAAAATTCTAAATGATAAACAGTTCTATAAGATCTGTGAAGCTTTTTTTTTTCCATGGTAGAATAACCCACTAGCTGCCGAAGGCTTGGAAAATTTCTAAATATTAAGACTTTGAAGCTCTGTAAAGTGTTTTTTTATGATAAAATAACCCCCAAAATGCCGAAGGCTAGGAAAATTTCTAAATATTTAACACCTCTAGAAGCAATCTGAAGTGCTTTTTATGGTAACACAGCCCCCTAATTTGTATTTGTATCTTAATTTTGATATTGTTTGAACCATAAATAAAACCATATATATTTTGTTCATAAAATTTCGCGGGGGTTTGTACCCCCCCGCCCCCCGGCTACGGCCTTGAAGTGCGGAATGATGCATTGTTCGGACAGTAGTTATATTATCATAACTTAATATATAGAAACCTATAGCAATGCCAAGATCTGAGACTTCTTCGGGGCAGTTCTGTAAGGTTCCATATTGCTGTCAGTCACCACAGCATGTCTTATCTTACTTCACACAAAGCTTCATACGCCCATTCGCTTGTCTTTGCAGTACTACATATTATATCAATATACTGGGTGATTAAAAGGTTGGAATTTACAAAGGTTTTATTGAAAGATTACAAGATCGTTGATCTGATTTTTCCTAGATTTGTATAATGTTGTTCTTTATGATCGCGGACAAGTTGAAGGAGATAACATAAAATAAAAATAAGCTACGATGAATTCATTTGAATTATATGCTCAATATTGTTTTACATCAGTCCAACTACTTGATATATTCGTTAAAATAGAAGATTATCTTAGGTTACCTGTGAGTTTTTAATGTATCGATGTTTCATGTGAATATTTGTGTGTTTTTAGCGGAACGCAAGACGTCATTAGGCAAAGACTGGCACTCAGCCTGTCTACGTTGTGAGAAATGTAACAAGACACTGACACCAGGACAACATGCTGAACACGAGGGCAAACCATACTGTCACAATCCTTGTTACTCTGCTCTGTTCGGTCCTGGAGGTAACTATACTAGTCTGTACCACTGGCTTACTGTCACAATCCCTGCTACTCTGCTCTGTTCGGTACTGGAGGTAACTATAGTAGTCTGTACCACTGGCTTACTGTCACAATCCCTGCTACTCTGCTCTGTTCGGTCCTGGAGGTAACTATACTAGTTTGTACCACTGGCTTACTGTCACAATCCCTGCTACTCTGCTCTGATCGGTCCTGGAGGTAACTATACTAGTCTGTACCACCGGTTCCTGGAGGTAACTATACTAGTCTGTACCATTGGCTCCTGGAGGTAGCTATACTAGTTTGTACCACTGGCTTACTGTCACAATCCTTGTTACTCTGCTCTGTTCGGTCCTGGAGGTAACTATACTAGTCTGTACCACCGGTTCCTGGAGGTAACTATACTAGTCTGTACCATTGGCTCCTGGAGGTAACTATACTAGTTTGTACCACTGGCTTACTGTCACAATCCTTGTTACTCTGCTCTGTTCGGTCCTGAAGGTAACTATACTAGCCTGTACCACTGGCTCCTGGAGATAACTATACTAGTCTGTACCACTGGCTTACTATCACAATCCCTGTTACTCTGCTCTGTTCGGTCCTAGAGGTAACTATACTAGTCTGTACCACTGGCTTACTGTCACAATCCTTGTTACTCTGCTCTGTTCGGTCCTGGAGGTAGCTATACTAGTCTGTACCACCGGTTCCTAAAGGTAACTATACTAGTCTGTACCACTGGCTCCTGGAGGTAACTATACTAGTCTGTACCACTGGCTTACTGTCACAATCCCTGTTACTCTGCTCTGTTCGGTCCTAGAGGTAACTATACTAGTTTGTACCACCGGCTCCTGGAGGTAATTATACTAGCTTGTACCATTGGTTTCAGAGAAATATACTAAACGTTGTTTTGAGTTCACACTCTTCAACTAATATTGCTACCTTGTTCTGTATATTTTGATTAATTTGTGTTTTTAATACAGGTTTCGGCCGCGGTGGCTCAGAGAGCTACGTCTACAAGAAGTGAGCTCTTCCACGTGGTCCACGGCTCTCCTAACTAATTAATTTTTAATACACAATCCTGAACTAATAATAACCATCAGCCGGCTCTTATCTTAATAAATATTAATAGTTAGTATGTGGTCAAAGTTTCCACACCTGGGGAGAGCTTTTATGTTTCATTAAAAATTACTAATTCCATAAACAATTTTTTCAAAGTTGTTTGGTATAATTGTGTTCTGAGATTTAGCAAGCTTATCTTTCATTATTCCACTATGGTGCAGCTTATAAGATAGTCATAGTGTAATACCTCAAGGTCAGACTGTTACCTTTCAGGGAAAAATTAGTGAAAATTTGGTTTACACTAAAATGTATCTTACCTTAACATATTTCACTATGGCCCTATCTTATAATCTGTACCATAGTGGAAGTAAGAAATATAAGCTTTGCTTACTTTCAAGGTAAACATAGGGTACATGCAATGATTCAGTTTGGTAAGCATACATTAAGTGCATAAATATAGTTTGGTATGAATAAATAGGGTAAACTATAGAGTAGTAAACGAAACATATGTAATTTAATATGTTTTATTGGTGAAGTATTATTCAAATGGACCTTGTTAATTGTATGCTGTGATTTTATTTTTTTTACTCATTACTAGCTCGGCTCTGTTGAATAGCTCTCATTTTTTTCCCAGTAAGATTAGGATATTTCACTTTACAGAAATGGTTTCATTATGATTATAGTTTCATTAATACTGTTCAGATTACTATTTAAATCTAATAGTTCCTTCCATAATTGCTCTTGGGAGCAATGTTTGTTTATATCTAATTAAATTAATTTTACTAAAATTATGCAAATGGCTGTAGCCTATTTACTTGGTTTGAGCTTTATGTTCAAATATTTAAATATGTTAATTAAAAGATATGTGACAACATTCCATTTATACTTCTGTGTGTTAATTATTAATTATATTTGTTAAATAAAATAATTTGGTGTTAAGTAAAAGTTGAAAATATTTATTTTCCATTAAATGTTTGTATTCATTTTTATATATTTATTGTTTAGTATTTATATTTTTTGTTTAATGAGAGTGTAATAATCTACATTCAATTATTGGTACATTTCAACAGAGTGCAAAAAAATAAAAATCACTTAAAAACATATTATTTCTACCATTAAAGTTTTCTTTTTCAATAAACTTTAAGTGAGTATTCCACCAACAGAAATTATTCTGATTTATTGTTAAACTGTTTGTTTCTTATATAAGACTCATTTTCTAATGTTTTAGTACTAGTTAGAGGCTTCAAACATATATTTTAAGACATACTTAACCTAACTAACATGTGGAGACAATAAATATCAAATTTAAACTTTTATATCATTGTAAATATGATTGACTTGTGTTCTAGAACAACGTTTTATCCATTTATTTCAAACATCACCAAGATATTCTCTGGCTAGTGAATGAAGAATCTACAAAAAGAGCATGTAAATAAAAACATAATCTAACATCAAATATCAGTGTTAACTAGTTTATATTTATAAATTATCATATAGGAAGTCATCCTTTATCAGGTAAGTAATATGCAAATGTAGTTACAAGCCACATATTTTTAGGCTTACAGTTATATTGTAATCTGGCATTTGAACAGTGACCAATAAGTGTATAATCTGAATGGGTAGTAATACGTGGTGCTAAAAAAAATTTACTAAGTGGGAGACTTCATCCTCGCGATAAATAAATTGCCGATAGGTGAATAAGGACGAAAAATTGTGTGAGAAGGAAAGAAAATGAGTATAGGTAAAATTTTGTTGCGTGTAGCCTTAAACCAACAATGGCTTCTCTGACCCTTAGGACTTCAGGACTTGACTACAACGGTTACCCTCCTTACGAGGGTTTCCTCCTCAGTCAATGTGGGCTGGAAGACCACCTCTCAATCCCCGACAGGTGATGCTCAACGTTATTACTCAACCTCCTCCCCCACTCATTCACCACCCGCACCTCCTCCTATGGAGAAGGATGTTGTTTACTTCCCTCCACTCTGATTTGGAAACAATGAGGTGTACTTCATACACATTGATCACCGGTTGACCAAGATTTCTGTGCGTCGATCCATATAGACTCTGGTTCAAACCTGGTCTTGGAAATCTGAGAAAGTCAGAAGTCATTAAGAGTCTATGGGCTATAAAAGTCTTTGTTTTATAGTCATCGAGGCTGACACATTATAATTTATTTCGGAGGCAGTTACTCTGTCCATCGCGTGACCACAGCAGATTATAACTTCAAGTCATCATTGGTACTTGTGCTAGAGGGCAACCGCCGTGCCCAGGGCAACCGCCGTGCCCGGGGCACCGTGTTCAATCTGTAGGGGTTCGCGAGCCGTGTCAGTCGTTAGAACAGTTTAGGTATTCACGACTAAACCAGTTCTTCCACGAGCGCAAACGTCCAAGTTCTTATAATTATTTTATAACATCTTTAACATCACATTTTATATTATCTATAAGTGCTACTATTAAACCTAAATACGAAAACTCCTGTATAATTTGGAACCCAACCAACTACCTTGCAACCGACCTTACCCTTCCCCGCAAGATATCCTGCCCACGTAAGGCAGGGTGGGTGACACTACAATATTTTTATGTTCATTTTTCTAATAATTCGAAGTTTGTATAACCATACTTTATTAATAAGAAAAAAGTATGTATAATGAACAAATTACAAGTAAATGAACATTTTATACATAATAAATCTTAAAATAATTTTTTTTCAGGGATGCTTTCTAAATACTTGAGGCGCGTGAACTGCGATAGATAGAACATTCTTAGGAAAACATCACCTTTGCGTGAGAGACTGCATTTGGAAATTGTGCTAACAAAGCAAGCGTTAATTCATTGACGAACACTTTCAAGTCTTTATTGACCGCGGTACATGAAGTTCAGTCGCCCGTTTACAAGTTGATTTCATTGGAGATTGTGCAATCTAATCAGCTAAGACGGCACATGTTTCTCATCCCAATATAATGATGGTAACATGTTGATTAGCGTTGGGGGGGTACGGGGATTCTTGTCCACCGTTTGTATTACTGGCTTATACTGTATCCTAGTGACTTCCATCGACTTATACTGTATCTAGTGACTTCCATTGACTTATACTATATTCTAATGACTTCCAGTGACTTATACTGACCCCTAGTGACATTGATTGACTTCCACTTATCTCTAGTGACTTTCATTCACTTCTACTGTTCCCAAGTAATTTACATTGACTTATAATTTATTATAATGACTTCCGACTTTCTCAGACCTTCTAGATCAGGTTCGGACCAGAGTCTATATGGATCTACGTACAGCAATCTTTTGGTCAACTAGCAATCAATGTGTATGCAGTACACCTCATTGCTTCCAAATCGGAGGGGAGGGAAGGTAAACATCCTTTTCCATAGGAGGAGGTGAGGGTGGTGAAGAAGCTTGGGGAGGTGGAGGGTGGTGAGTAACAATGTCGAGCATTGAGTGGTGGCCTTTCAGCACACATTGATTGAGGAGGAGACCCCTGGGAGGAGGGTAGCCATTGTGGTCAGGTCCTAATGGTCGGAATAAACATTATTGGCTTAAGGTGGGGTGCTAGTGAGCGCCAGTTTAGTGCATTAATTTTGCAGTTTTTATAGCATAAACATATTTTGGCAAAAATAGATTAAATATTTCTTCTATAGAAACATAAGAGTTTAGCTTTCTGCACATGCTAATCTCAACAGTCCTTGAATATCTCTCATGAGCATAGCGGCATTTGGTGACAAACTTTTTAAATGCAGAGAAAAAGTTGTCACTAAATTCCAGGACACCCTTTACAGATATTAAAGAACTGTTGAGATTAGCATGTGTGTAAAACTAAACTCTACGATTCTATAGAAGAAATATTTGATTTATTTTGGCCAAATAAATGTTAATGCTATAAAAACTTCGAAAATACTGCCCTAAACTCACGCTCACTAGCACCCCATCTTAAGGCTACACACAGCAGAATTTTCCCAATGCCCATTTTTTATACTTCTCATACAATTTTCCATCCTTATGCCACTATCGGCAATTTCGTTGTCGCAAGGTTGAAGTCTTCAACTTGGTCATTGATTACATACTATCAGAATACAATAGAGCTGTAAGCCTAGACAATATGTGGCTTGTGACTACATTTTCATACTACTCTTGTTTATACTCATAGTAATGTGAGGAATCATCCTTCATCAGGTAGATAGATATCTAGTTTATAATTATATGAGGAGTCATCCGGCTGCTTGGAGCCCCTTAAATTGACATAGTTCATTGAGCTCTACAAAAACTTATTTTGTTTAGTTTGTGATAACTTTGCTCATTGATAAAGGAAGGGGTAATAGATTGGTCTCCACTCGCCTGGTCTGGAAGGCAGGCCGTATTGATAAACAAAGATGAAAAAACATCTATGAATTGTGATGAGCTAAAAAAGATTGAATACTAGAGTTGCTTCTTGCTTGTCACGCAGAAAATGAGTGGTGATTGAGAAAGAGTGTCATTTTTTCTTCCTCCACAATTCGTCCTAGTAAACGTTTAATCCCAGCATAAGTGAAGATGGTATAAAAGTTGTTTCTTTCAATAATGTTCCGATACCGGAGTGTGGGTACTAACAGGGCCGTAGCGAGGGGGGTGGGGGGCGCACCAGGGGCAGCCGCCCCGGGCGCCGAGTTGGAGAGGTGTAGATTTAAAAAAATATAAAATGTAAGATTGTGAAATTTATTTAAACGCATAATTAAAAAGACGTATACAATTATCTTTTAAGAATAACAATGGTGACTAGATGAAACTTCTATCATCCGAACACAAAATATTTGTATAAATTTGGCTTGGGTGACACTGACAATAAATTCTACTATGAATATGTGACGGGCGAGGGACAAACATTCCAAGCGAGGTGGAGAGAGCCAAGCGGAAGTAATTAGGGGCTGTGACTACTTAGGAATGTGGTCTTTTTGTTTTGGCACCTGAGAAGGCCAAGATAGCAAGTAAGACAAGCTGCCAGTGAACAAACAGTTAGTGTGCGGTACGCGCAGTGTTTCGTGCCAGGGGAGAGCAGCAGGGGCAGAAGTAAAACTATCGAACGTGAAAGGAGCCGTGTGGAGAACGGCCCGAACGGGGAATGGAACGTAATTCAAATTTAGCTGAAAAGCGTGTGACAGTTTGGATTTGAAATGTGAAATTTGCTCGTTGCAGTGACACTGTAATGACATTTATTTGAATAACATTGTTTTTAAATTTGTATAACTTTATTGATTTATTTGCCTGTGAATTGTGCCACGTGTGTGTGTCGAAATGGGGCCTACAAAGTTGTCGGGAGCACAAGGCAGAAAACGAAAAAAACAGCAAGAGGAAGCTAACATAATCCAAGCCAAGCAGTGGCAAAAACTGGTTTGTGTAAAGAAGGTGGATCCCTCAACCACTGCGCTACCACTACAACAAGGTATTGAAAGTAGGCCATCTCCATCAATACTTTTAGAAAATTAAAACTTTACAAAAGTAATTAATAATGTAACTGGTAGTGTAATTGTACATTCAGAGGTTTCTGCATCAAATCTTAACCATTTCTTTCCAACATTTACTCCTTATGAAGATGTACAGAAACAGGATTTGGAAAATGAACCAACCAAAATTTAACTAAATTTTAATGATCCCACAACATGGTCTGATTTGAATGACCATGTGAGAAGCTTATTAGTTGAACATGGTCCAGAACCAAATAAAACTGGTAATTTTCTTTTATCAATTAATGCAGAAAAAAGGCATTTTACGGGAAGTTGGTTCCATAAAAAAACTTTTGAACGGAGAAAGTGTAGAGCTAAATTGGCTAATTTACAGTGAAGAGAAAAAATCCCTTTACTGTTTACCCTGCATGCTATTTGGAAAGCATTCTAATTCATGCTTGGCAAATCCAAAAGTAGGATTTTCTTACTGGAAAAAATTACACCCTCGAATTCCAGAGCATGAAAATTCTGTAGAGCACCGTGAATGCTATGTTACTTGGAAAAACTTTGAAAAAAGGATTAAAGAGGTCAGTAAAATTGATACTAAGCCACAGGAAATGATCATAAAAGAAAAAGAGAAATAGCGGCACATTCTCAGAATTATTGTTGATTGCATTTTGTTTTGTGCAGTCAACAACTTGGCTTTTAGAGGTTCAATTACAAATATACGTATTCAAAATTATTTTTCTCCAACAATTGAAAACAATTTTATCAATTTAATAGGTGACACTCTACGCCAAGAAATATTAAAATATATAAGAGAGGCAAAATATTTCTCAGTTTCATTTGATTGTACACCAGATGTAGCCCATCATGAACAAATGTACCAGATTATTAGGTACGTGAAAGTTTCGGAGAATGAAAGTTTCATTGATTTCATAAAAACTAGTAAAACGACTGGAGCTGGTTTAACTGAAAAGATTTTACAAAAGGTAGAAGCCGATGAACTTGACATTCATAATTGCCGAGAGCAAACATACGATAATGGTTCAAATATGGCGGTGAAGTATTCAGGAGTCCAGGCCCGTGTACAAACAATTAACAGCCATGCACGTTTTATGCCAAGTGCTTCTCAGTCATTGAACTTGGTTTGTGTTCACGCTGCTGGAGTTTCTCCAGATGTTATCACATTTTTTGGAACAGTACAAGAACTGTACAAATTATTTGCTTTCAGTGTCAAAAGGTGGGAAATATTATCCAACAAACTTCTACCACTCTCAAGCGTCACTGTGATACAAGATGGGCATCCAAATATTCTGCTGTTCATGCACTTTATTCACAGCTTGATAAAGTCGTCAAGTCCTTAGAAGAAATTTCTAACAACCCTCGATTCCATGACTGTTTATCAGTGGTTAAAAATATTCTCAAACAAATTAATTTTAAGTTTGTTTGTTACTCTGTTATGTGGGACAAAATACTAAATCAGATCTCCTGCGTTAATGAACAGCTACAGCACAAAGATATGACCGTGGACCGTGCAGACAGTCACTTGACTGGATTGAAAGATGCTTTACAAGACATCCGAGATACAGGGATTGATGTTATACTGGATGAAGCATCGAACATCTGTGCTGCAACATCTCTTGAAATTGACAGCTTCTTCGAGTAGAAAAGGGCAAAGAAGAGGAAAGACTGACTTTGGAAGAAAGTGAGGGACACTGTTTTGACAGGAAAACAAAGGTTTAGTATGGACTTTCATGTTATTTTGGACAAAGTCTTAGAACAAATGGAATGGCGTTTTAAATGTTTTAGTGAAGTGTTAGAGGATTTTAATTTTTTAACCGGCAAAGTCTTTGCAATCCATGACTGTAGAAGTTTTAAAAGCTAGTGCAAAACGCTTAGCATATAAATATGATAAGGATCTGGATGCTTCTGAAATAGAGGGGGAAATAGCTAGTTCTAAGTTTCGGGCCAGTTCTTTACTTGAAAAAAGTCAGGATTTTTCAAAAGCAACCTCTCTTGACCTATTAAATTTAATCCACAAAATGTCCATAGCCACATCTTATCCAAACTTAGTAATTGCTTTCAGATTATTTTTAACAATGTCAGTTACTAATGCGTCTGGTAAACGAGGTTTTAGTGAGTTGAAAATAATAAAAAATTATTTAAGGTCATCAATGGGTCAAGACAGGTTAACACACCTGGCAATTCTATCGATAGAAAAAGATATTGCTAAAATATTAATTAGGATGAAATAATTAATGATTTTGCTTGCTGTTAAAGATAGAAAGGTGAAATTGTAGGTATAAAATAATTCTGTTAATATTTTTAAGTAATGTTACTTCTAGATTTGTTCATAACTAATTGGGGTAGCAATTAATTATAAACAAAAAGTATTCTTCATTCAATTCAAACTATTTTAAAGAAATTTCTTTACTATGACCCCTATTTAATTTCATATAATCAGCATAGACTATTGAATAAGATTATCTATAAAAGTTAATTTTTAATAAAAAAAATATTAAGTTATAAATATTTAATGCAAAACAAATAAATTTGTTCCTACTTAATAGAATTAGCAAATTATAAACGGGACAATAATTGCAAGACACAATAATAATAGGAAGATTTTTGTCATACAGCTATTGTATTACATCTGAAACACAGGTATACAATACAACCTGACACCATCACCTGCTCCGGTATGACTGGGCGCCAATGTTACTGTTTGCCCCGGGCGCCAATTCCTCAAGCTACGGCCCTGGGTACTAATATCAGTAAAAGTATCGGGGAAAAAATATCGCGTAGAAAAATACTAGTATCTAAAGGAAAATATCGATTTTAGTAAAGTATCGATACTTTTTTCATATCCCTAGGTAGGGGGAAAGGTTCAATCACAAACATTATAACTGTTAAACTTGGGCCTTAACAAATAAATGTCAAAGTTTAAATTAATTTTTCTTTGTCCCACTCTTGCACCACAAGATATATATCCTAACCTTACCGTGATTTACTCCAGGTTTTATGTTTCACCCTTGTACCACTAGAGAGTGTTGACATGAAGGGTTTAGCTAGAAATAACAGAAGACGACCTACAAACTAATCGAGGACAACTGGTTTGTTGGTATCGAGTTGGTAGGACGGAGACCTCAGCTGTCGGCAAGATCGTTTAGACATTGTGTATCTGGGAGGCTTTGTTTCAAATATCGGTGAGGTCAAAGAGTGTATCCTCTCGAGTGAGCTCGCGATGCGGTCTCGGGTGCTAATAGCCCGTTTTGCGTAAAGCACTTGGGAATCTATTCCCTGCCTGTTAACCTAAATAACGACTGGGAGCAGTCCCAGATCGTCAAATCAACGATCAGCCTTTCAAATACCGAGTTTCACTTTGTCCATGTTTCTGAATGATGTAAATATACCTACTATTCTATCTTCAGGTGAATGCTACTGTAGTTCATAACAACTCAGTTGGATCGCCCTGTAGGTTATCGGTAATGAGAGGTAATAATGTATTCAATTCCCCAATGTGGCCATCAATCTATCAAAGCCAACCTCGGTGACTAGACACTTCCCTCAATCTCACACCACACCAGACCTCAGTGACTAGACACTTCCCTCAATCTCACACCACACCAGACCTCAGTGACTAGACACTTCCCTCAATCTCACACCACACTAGACCTCAGTGACTAGACACTTCTCTCAATCTCACCCCACACCAGACCTTAGCGGCTAGCGAGCGAGGTATAAAGAGAGGAAAAGTGATACTTGTTCCAATGTTGATGAAACTTCCCTCAATCTCTAATACTTACTTTCATTCACAAGAATGTACAGTATATATTTTCAACACGGAGTTTAATTGGCTGTTGAGCTCGTAGGAGGGCGGGAAGAAAGGAGGTGTAGTGTGACGTCAGTTAGTCCCGACGCTGAATGGACGCACACAGCCCCATGAAGAGCAATAATTAGAGATTGACACTCCGTCCATGGATGAGGTATTAGAAGACACGTCACTGCAAGTTCAATCAAGAGAACACAAGGTCCTTGGAACCAGGTTGTGTCACCACTCATCAAAGTACTGTGGGTAATTACATCCCCTCAGGCTTTGGCCTTTTAGGAATATTAATTCACGTCAACTCAAGCAAATCAATAATAATAATCGACACTAATAGCGAAGTTAGGGTTAAGGCCTTTTCTTACACTTAATCAAATATATTTATATAATACAACTCAAACTATCTACAATATGTAATAGGCTCACTACAACTCACCTAAACTATCATCAACATCTAAAACAACTCACTCAAACTATCATCAACATCTAATACAACTCACACAAACTATCAGCTATACGTAATACAACTCACACAAACTATCAGCAACCTACAATATAGCTCACACAAACTATCAGCAACATTTAATATAACTCACACAAACTATCGACAATATGTAAAACAACTCACCCGAATTATCAGCAACATGTAATTGTAATACAGCTCATACAAACTATCTACAACATGTAATACAACTCACCCAAGTTCTCAGCAACATATAATAGTACTTATTTAAATTTATTATGTTATTTTAGTTAAGTTAGGTTTAGTTATGTTAAATTAGTTAAAGATATACAAAATGTAATGCATTTAAGATTAATTCAAATATAGCAATAGGTAATAAACAGAAGTGAACTGATATTAAAATTACATTCTTGAAAATTGACCCCAGGGTACGATTTGGGCTTTGCGGGTTTTAATATAACACACAGACCCAAAGTTTCTAGTTCGATAGTCGAGTCCAGGTTTTCGATTAAACGAGTTTATCTAAATCAAGTTAGGGATATTTTGGTTGGGTTAGCTAATTTTAAAGTTATGTTAGTTAATTTAGTTGAAATTAGGTTAGGGAAATAATTAAATGTTGTATTCAGAAAATTGAAAATCTACGTTTGGAGCAAGGCATAAATAATTAGGGTAACTTTTTTATGTGACTTAAGCGCTATTCACACTATACGTAACGTCCACGTCATGTCACGGCAGCGTCACGTCAAAAATATTCTTCAATAGAGTTTATATGGCGGCAACGTCATGGACCGTCGACGGCATGGCACAGCCAACATTCTCGAGGAGAATGTTTTGACATGACATGACGTTTCGGGAGTGAGATGCGCCAGTGTACAATAACCAGAACGTTGACTCTGTGCCTTTTCAATAACCTTTTAAAAATGGATGACGATCCCTTAATTGAACAAGTACGTCAATATAAACAACTAAATGATTTGGCCAGCAAGAAATACAGTGAATATTGCTCTTCTTTTGTATTTTCTTTTCTAGTTTGTTTAACAAACAATAAAATTGGTATTTTGACATTCTAAAATATTTGTAGAAGCTTATTTCGTCCTCTTACAACTCCTTGAACAATGTGTGACATTCGCACGAAGGCTTTTTAAATTTTAGCATCTTTCTCACCCATATTCTTTATAATTGTTTTTCTCCGGCTTTTTCTTATTCTTTTTCTTCGTCAAGAAAAATCACAATCAATGCAAGTTGTTTGATGTTAAACCTCGGCATGTTTGTAAGATCACACTGCTTCCGCTAAAAAAAATTCCGGAAATCTGACGGGACGTTGATGTGATGTATAGTGTGAATAATACTTTATAGAATTAATTCAGATATCATATAGTTCATATTAGTCAGTTACTACAAATTAAGTTTTATTCTTTAATTCAAAGTGAAACTGGGTCTGTTTCATCTCCCCAATACCGCACCTGTGTGTATATTATGTTAATGATATTATATATTATAAACGGAACGGTGCACCTTATAGACTTTCTCGCTCATTTGCCTTGAAATGGAGTAATCTACTAACAGCTCGGAAACTGGGAGGTACCTTCCATGTCCCCATGGAGGAAAATACTATTTACAAAAGATTTTTAAAAAAAAATCTTAAAACAATAATGGAAATCAGTAAACCAAAATAATGCAGAAATATCATATACACAATAATAAGTGAAACGAAATAATATACATTGTTATAGAGACATGTTATTTGTTCTGTGCATTTTAAACTTCCCGTTTTCCAAATATATATTTTAACAAAATGTATTTGCCTATAGTTCGGGAAATATTGTTTTCATAAAATATTATTTCCAATTTAAGTTTTTTATCTTCAACAGTCCTATAACTTTGTAATGAGTTACTTCTTATCTTCAACAGTCCTACAACTTTGTGTTGAGTTACTTCTTATCTTCAACAGTCCTACAACTTTGTGTTGAGTTACTTATTATCTTCAACAGTCCTACAACTTTGTGTTGAGTTATTTATTATCTTCAATAGTCCTACAACTTTGTGTTGAGTTACTTCTTATCTTTAACAGTCCTACAACTTTGTGTTGAGTTATTTATTATCTTCAATAGTCCTACAACTTTGTGTTGAGTTACTTCTTATCTTCAACAGTCCTACAACTTTGTGTTGAGTTACTTCTTATCTTTAACACTCCTACAACTTTGTGTTGAGTTATTTATTATCTTCAACAGTCCTACAACTTGTGTTGAGTTACTTCTTATCTTTAACAGTCCTACAACTTTGTGTTGAGTTATTTATTATCTTCAACAGTCCTACAACTTGTGTTGAGTTACTTCTTATCTTCAACAGTCCTACAACTTGTGTTGAGTTACTTCTTATCTTCAACAGTCCTACAACTTTGTGTTGAGCTATTTATTATCTTCAACAGTCCTACAACATTTTTAATCAGCTACTTCTTATCTTCAATAGTCCTACAACTTTCTAATGAGCTACTTCTTATCTCAAAGATTTGCGGAGATATCAAAATTGAAGGTATTCACTTATATAAAGTGTGCTCTAAGTCATTTTTCCAAAAAAAATTAGATGTACTATTTGGTTTGTAATGTTAAACAGTGGCTAAATACGAATTTTCGCCCTAAATTAAACTACCCTTAATTTTAGGGTTGGATAGCTAATCCCAAAAATCCCTCCAAGGAACCTTATGAAAACCCTAGATAACAAATTTTAGCCCAAATGATTAAATGGTTTCAGGTATGGACCGAGTAACAAACAGACGGACGGCATTGTGAAACAGCTTTTTAGGGTTCAGGGTGTAGTTAAACGTGGATATCTATAAAAAAAAAATCTTGAGTTCAGTTTGTTTTTTGAGATCACAATAACCCTTTTAGGTGCCTGGAGAAATTTTAAATACATCTAGGAATTTTCAGAGAAAAAAGTATGGTCTCTTCACAATGACTCTTCAATTAGATAACAAACCAAGGTAAGTACTTAAGAAATAAAATTCTTCCAACAAAACTGAATAGTGTTTTTATCACCAGGTGGTAACGTGCCTTAATCTTCACCAGAAAGTTTATTATGCTGATTTTTTTTTATTCACGTTTTTGTACTTTTAAAAGAATAGAATTAGTAGGTTTAATCTTGCTAGTTAAAAGGACAACCATCAATCATTTAAAAAAAGCTTCTATTCCCAAACATGGACATCTCATATAAGTACTTAATTGAATTATATGAAATAGTGAACGGCTTGTTACAAGCAAACTTATATGTAACATGAGCTATATACAAATGAACAAATATAATTTTAAAACAATCGCATAGGTTTAGATCTGCGAAATTATTTACACGCGCCGATTGTTTATGGCGTATCCCCCTAGCCAAGGCCGTAGCCAAGGGAAGGTTTTGGGGGTTTAAACCCCCCTAAAATTTTATGAACAAAATATATATGGCTCAAACAATATCAAAATTTAGATTCAAGTACAATTTAGGGGGCTTTGTTACCATAATAAAGCACTTCAGAGAGCTTCTAGAGGTGTATAATATTTGGAAATTGTCCTAGCCTCCGGCAGCTAGGGGGCTATGATACCATAAAAAAAACCACTCAAGATAGCTTCTAGAATTGTTTATCATTTATAATTTTTTCTAGCTTCCGGAAATTGGAGGATGTGCCCACTAA
>CABFWB010003211.1:38471-73908 GCA_902151455.1 Timema bartmani | reverse complement strand
GCAACGCACCGGTACATATTCGACGCGTAAAACTTCTCTTGCGATTTTCTCGAAAACGCCTAAGTAGTACGCCTTACTACTTGCACATTATGTTGTCCTAATGGACTACTAAAAGTGTTCAAAGTTTAAAGATAATCCGTGATCCGAACGTCGTGGCCTCCCCTTGTTAGTGAGAAGGGTGCGTTTGCTTTGGGTGGCACAGAGCTTTAAAGTCTGGAACCACAGGCGATAAATAAAGTCAATCGTCACTTTCAGCATTGAGCCTGTTTCTGTTTTTTTTAAATAGGCATTTGAAGAAAAGGTTTCGCGCTCAAATACGTAGAAGAAAATGGTTACAAAGCTGTAATAGCTTTATTCTCTAACAATGAGAAATCCTCCTTTAAACTTAATCAGAAACCAATTAATGACAAAGATTTATAGCTTTTCTTTAATTCAAATTCAGTGGACATTTCAAGGAGCTGCTCTTTTTCACTCAGGCTTAATGTGGAGAATTTCAAAACAGCTGTCTCTTCCACAGGATTGCGAATCCAATTGTTATTATTGCTGGGAAATATTCTCTGAGGGTTTTTCCAAGTCCCTTCAAGTGTTCTATAACCACGTTCTTTACGTTTTCATCCAAAGAAAGCTGATTTTCTGCCATGAAGTCGTGAAGGGTATCAAAGCACTCTGTTTGATTACTAATTAAATACGTTTCCCAAAACCTATTTTTTTATTAACGACTTGATATGGCCTTGCACAATAAAAACGTTAATATTTTACCCCTGAAGAGAAAGGTTTAAACTGTTGATTTTTGAGAAAATGTCTGACAAATAGGTCAAAGCCTTGAGCCACATTTGATCTTGCATGCACTTTGCTTTGAGAAAGGGTTGGTGGGTAAGAAAAACGAAAACTTCGTCTTTAAGTTGAAACAATCTCGAGATAGCCACCTGACTTCGAAAACTTCGTCTTTAAGTTGAAACAATCTCGAGATAGCCACCTGACTTCAGTGTGAGACGATAAATAGTTGTAAATGCTTCCCCTTTCCTCGCCCTTACAGAATTTTTTTTGCGAACCCCTTGGAAGTTTGGGAACCGCTGGTCTAACGCATCACTCTCGTGTCAAACTAGACTGCCGGTGAGGGGAAGACCGTGGTTCAAATCCCAGTTGGGTGTACTGAAGATTTTTTTACCTGAATTGTTTACCACTCTCCCTCCAAACAAATGAAGGTACAGTACACTCCCTCTAAAGTTCTACCTCATCATCTCTAATCCATTAGTATATTTAATGTGGGAATATTGCTTAAATGGGTGAAAATAAAGTTGACCTAGAGTCAGTTAAACGATCTTAGGATCAATGGATGTGTGAGGTGCATGAGAGAGTTTAGCAATGATATATTGTTTTTATTATTAAAAATATTAATATACAGGCCTATGATAACACAGTATTATAGTCTTCATATTTAGTCAAACTGTCCAGAAGGATTCAAACATAAAGTGTCTCAGTTTTAGTAAGCTACAGAATGTCCCAAATAAAACCTGGTCCAAGCGCACAGTATTTAAAAGTCTGCGTTTGAAATGTGCACCACCAATCGCTATGCATAGCTCTGCTCATTGAGTAGTAAGCGTTTATTTATTGAAACTATACAGAGCGGCTGGTGGCGTACATTTCGAACGCATACTTTTAAATACTGTGCGTTTGGGTTAACCTGTATACGTTAAGATCAATGCCCTAGCACCCTAAGCCTTTATTTAATTTTATTCATAACAATAGTTTTACCATTTATATATGGCACAAAATGTATAAAGACCCCATCCTCTCAGTGTTTTGAACGCGTTTCTAATCAAATTTAGATTCTTTTACAATATCCAGCGACTAATTATTGTGATTAATATATGTATGTTATTAATAAGGTTATTGTAATGTGAGCTATCAATTATGTTTTCTGGTTACTGAGGTGTTTGTTTGTTGTGAATTGCGAGTGACAGAACTGGTTTCGCAACATGTTTTGATGAGTGAGTAAACAATAGAGCACTGACATAAATTGAGGTGTTTGTTTGTTGTGAATTGCGAGTGACAGAACTGGTTTCGCAACATGTTTTGATGAGTGAGTAAACAATAGAGCACAGACATAAATTGAGGTGTTTGTTTGTTGTGAATTGCGAGTGACAGAACTGGTTTCGCAACATGTTTTGATGAGTGAGTAAACAATAGAGCACAAGTACTGACAACCCAAAACATCTTGTCAGCAATCCTCTTGGCAATAAGGCCAAATTGCAGTATATATAGTACTATATTTCGAGCTAACAGGGCTGACAATTTAACAACGATTCTAAGGGGTCACGAAGGTTACCGTCGTGCCCAGGGTATCATGGTTCTTATCACCTAGATCAATGGTTCTCAAACTATTTATCACAAGGAACCCTATAAAAGCTACTAAACCTACTGAGAAACCCCTATGTCTTCATGTCTCATCCCCTTTCCCCCTACAACTAGGTCTATATTAAATGCTTTTTAACTTTTAATAAGAAGTATATACTAACATATCCAAACGAGTGTTTCCGAAGACACCATCATAAACAAATTTTGAATAAATGGCCTGAAAATTAATTTAATGGAAAATCATTTGGCCTCAAAATTAACTTCACTGTAAGTCAGTTGGCTCCCACATTAATTTCACAAAAAATTAGTTGGCCTAAAATCATTTAGCCTAAAATGTATTCCAAGTAAAAAATTTGAGGTTTCTAGGTTTACCAAAAGTAATTTGACCTAAAGTCTTTTAACCTAACAATTAAATTCCCAGAAAGTCATTTGACCTATTTTTTTAGGCCAAATAACGTATAGCCCCGTAGACGACATAAAGATCTAAAGAGCGCCTTTGGGAGCTAGAGTATAGAAATAGAGTACAATGTAATCGTTTTATACATTACACTTGAGGAAATCTTATAATTAACGTAGACATAAATACAGACAGGTAAATAGCCCCAATTTCCTCACAGATTTCTACCTACAATTAAAAATTATATTCCAGTAGATGAAACTATGTTTGTCACCAATTACCATATATAATTGGTAAAAGATCTCTCCAATAATCTTTCCGTTTCTTGACAAATTATCCATACCCATAATAAATTAGGTAATCTAGTTACCTGCCAAACAAACTAGAAGTTTGTAAAGTGTTTTAACGCGATATTATATTACATGGTTTTTCCAATAAGTCTGGTAGCTTTGCTATATTTTCTTAGACTAGATATCATTCCCCACCACGGAGTCTTATATTTGGTACATTTAAACCAATGATGTATAGGTGTACAGGCTAAACCAGAGGTTCTCAAATTGTGCGTCATGGGTACCTTGTTGAATTACGAAAATCGTAGGAAAAACTTTATTTAATTTGTTCAAAATAATACGCTTTGTCAAATGAGTGTTGGCATGTATATTTATTGATGGAGCAGAACAGTTTTCTTTTAAAAGTCCAGCCTGAGCATCCAGACCTAGACAGTACAACCTATACCTTTCAAGACCACAGCTATTAGTGAGTATGTTTTTAATAAAAATATAAACATATTTTATGGTGAAATTGATCCTAGATTGAAAATATCGTCGTTTGGTCGAAACGTGGTTTCAAGATTTGAATCCAAGCAAAATCAATCGCCTCGTTAATAGTGTCTTAACTATCTGGTTGCACCAATTAAGACTAATAAGTTGCAAAAGACGTTTTTTATAATGTTTATTTAATTTACTTTTACTAAAACGGTTAACATTTTGAACAAGAAATATAAATATAAAAGCTTTAATACTGTTATGTTTGTGATATTTGCTACAAGAATGAAAAAATAACACCTTATACAGCTTTATGGGTCACTAAATATATATTTGAATTTAATGCCAGGAACACGATCAACTTCGTTCACGTAAAGAAACTAGCGTTCACGTAATTAACGTAGCAACTCGAGCAAAACACAAACAATGAATTTGACTGTTTGAAAATAAATTTTTCACTAAAATGAAACCAAATCACTTAGGGCTGATTTGGCTACAAATACTTGCAATTATAAGCTTACTGGATATACAAAATATAGTTTAACAAGAGGCTACGTTCATTTTAAAATTGGCGAAAGGGAGCAAGGGGGACTGTACCTTATAATTCGTCTGCATATGATAAACCAACGAATAACACTAAATAGCCCTGTTGACGCCACTCTCAACAATATTGGTAACTAGAACACGTGGTACCTTCTCTTAACGTGAAAGTTCTCCCCTGGACAACTATTAATTTAAGTGAACGTTATTTTAACTGCATCATTATGGCTTCCATTAATAAACACGAGGAGAACCTTTACGTTGTGTTGCGTGATTTCAACATCAATATTCTTGTCATTCAATTTTATTGTTTTTGTTCTAAGCTTATGGGTGTTTCTCAAATGTAACTTTCTCTGGTGTTTTAGATCGGTGAGGAATGTTTGGCATGCCGAGAGCAGGTGGCTATATTTGACATGTCTTACTTCTGTAAGTTGTACCTGTGTGGCCCAGAGGCACAGAAGGCAGTTGATTGGCTTTTCACAGCTAACACACATCGTCCCATTGGCCGGACAGTATATAGCTGTCTCCTCAACTCCAAAGCAGGAGTGGAGGGTGACATGACAGTCAGTGCAATAGAGACAGGGAATGGTGGACAAGCTGACCCCATATTCAAAGTAAGTAAGACAAATTTTAGGAAAGATCTTATACAGAGTTAGCATTCATTTCAAAAAGTTTCCGTGTTAAAAATATATTCCATTTTCTAAGTGTTTAAGTCAATTAAATGTTATGTTATATTAAAAGTTAGCAAGTTCATAGGTTAACAAGCTCAAATATTTAGTGTAATCTAGCGGCAAACATATAAAGTATGACCTACACCACTTTACCAGTTGACAGAATGAATAATTCTTCACATACTTACATTGTTAACTCAAATATGAAAAAAGTGACTTACACCACTTGTATTCTCAGGGGCTCATATAAAGCTACGGCAGGCCTAGCAAGCCGGTAGTAGAAAATATATGGCTTGAATAAAAAAAACTATCCCAGGCTACAGGCTGAAAACAGTAGTGGATGTAAAAAAAAAACTTGTGCTCCCATCCACGTTTAGCCCTAACAGATTATAGGAAAAGTAGGCATTTGGTTTGATATTTATGGCATGATCTAGTGTACTTATATGTAACACTTTTGAAATGAACAGTTCACTAAACGAACAACCCGAGTGGATAGTAAGACTCGGTGCTAAAAAACGCATCTCACTGCACAGTAATTTTGAGCATTGCTTGTATGTCTGTCCCGTTAGAGGCTTATTTCTGAAAACAATAACTCGTTGAATCAAATTGGGGCTCATATTACAACTTGTATTTTATTCATGTATCTAGGGAAGAGGGTTCTATATTGTTGCTGGTGGAGCGTCAGCAGCTCACACTTGGGCTCACATACACACAGTTCTAAGCCACGAGGATTTCAAAGTGGCACTCACTGACCTTACTGACAAGATGGGTATTTTATCCATTCAAGGACCAAACAGGTAAATAAATGGCTCATACGAGTTTGGCCTTTATTTTATATACGTTTACTAAAAATGTGTTATTACTATAACATAGGGGGCTACGAGTTAATTGAGGCCGTTGGTTGCTATTCAATCATTTAATTTGTGTGCTTTAGCCTAAATTGATACTTAAAGATAAGCTTTTTATTTTAAGATCAAATTCAACCAAGTATTTAATGTTATTTGACATCGATACCTTAATGGTATACACTAGCCGGCCATAAACCCAACTTCTCATTTAATTTTTTTTTTCCTATGAATCCTTTATGGTAAAAACATTGTTTGTAGTGATTTTAAAATAACTGGGTTGATTTTAGTTTTCGTTGATGTCGATCATTTTACAAATGTGATAGGCCGTATTGTAAATAATTTAAAATTATGGAATCAATTATTAATTGTATATAAAATATTTTATATGTAACATTATTGTCTAACTGTCAAATAGCCGGTCTCTTTTGGAGAATGTGGTGGATACAGATTTGAGTGAAGAGGCGTTCCCTTACTCCAGCACAAAGTTGGTGCGAGTCGCGGGGAAACTGTGTCGAGCTTTAAGGATCAGCTTTGTAGGAGAGCTTGGCTGGGAGCTCCATATACCATGGGACTCATGTAAACATGTTTACAAAGCTATCTGGGAGCAAGGAAAAAAACACGGACTTCGTAATGTGGGCTTCCGTGCTCTTTATTCACTCAGCAGCGAAGTAGGTAAGAAATTCAAACACTTTGTCAACCTGTTCCGTAAAAGTGCAAATAAGGGGAAAAAAATTATATAAAACTAATTTCCCCCCTATAAAGTACCTTCATGTAGACAAGTGTCCAGACAAAAGTCCCCACCCCCACCCCTCTTGCTTCCTCCCCCACCCCCTCTCTAAATCCTAAAGTGCACTGTTTCCTATTATTAGTGTTATCTCAGTAACTATTTATCGTAAAACGTTGCGGTTTGTTTTAAAAATCTCCTAATTAAGTGGGAAAATCAAAAATATAATTTTTTTGCTCTCAATTATCAATAAAAGCATTAAAAAATTTGCACCCTAAAAATTCAATTTTTTTCCGCGTTATGTTTATATTTATTAATCTAAAAATTTGGCCAGAGAAGGAATTTGTATAAAGATCCTCAAAATAAAAGATCTTTAAACCATATACCATAAGTCATATATATTTTTTTGGAGGGGGGGAGAATTGATCCATTGAGTAGTTAAACTTACTTAAACAACCCCCAGGCAGTTCCTCATATTCATTGTCAGTCATTCAGTCAGTCAGTCAGACAGTCCAAGTAATGTGGCATTTTAACGACAATCATCAACTCATATTACTTAGAGTAGGTATATTTATTTATTCTCACTTTTTGTGACTGACAATGCGTGCGAGTAAATCATCACATTCCACTTCGCTCCTCCCCATATTCCTCCCACCACTCCTCTGCCCTTCCGTCACCCTCAACGTCAGTCTGTGTTCTCACATACAGTGATTTAGCTGCTAGCTTCAAAATATGTTCGTTGTGTTTGATGTAGTGCGAACCTGTAATGATTTGTGCAGTGACAGTATATTGTGTGCCAGTAGTTAATATACACTGAATAGTTTAAAATAAAAAATAGTGCCGCAAGAAATGGAAGAGAGAATAACGAGTTCAAGGCCGTAGCCAACCAATAATTTCAGGGGGGGTTTGGTGGGCACATCCCCCAATTGATGGAAGCTAGAAAACATTTATAAATGATAAACAGTTCTAGAAGCTCTCTGAAGTGGGTTTTTTTCACGTTAAAATAACTAACTAACTGCCGAAGGCTTGGAAAATTTCTAAATATTAAACACATTTTGAAGCTCTGTGAAGTTTTTTTTATGGTAAAATAATCCCCAAAATGCCAAAGGCTAGGAAAATTTCGAGATATTTAAAACCTCTAGAAGCTCTCTGATAGTGCTTTTTATGGTAACACAGCCCCCTAATTTGTATTTGTATCTTAATTTTAATATTGTTTGAACCATAAATAAAGCCAAATATATTCTGTTCATAAGATTTCGCGGGGGGTTTGAACCCCCAAAACCCCTCCCTGGCTACGGCCTTGAACGAGTTGTGTTATTTGCCACGAACCTTTATCGGTAGGTGAAACTGTTATTGTGACTTCAAAGGGGCTTAAAGGATTAATTGAATCAAGCATTAAGAGTGGAGATGGAATGCATGTGAAATTTGAGAACCTAGAGGCAGTGATTGTACACAAACAATGCCACAAGAAATACACACGTAGTTCTTCAATCAAAGCTTTTTTAGCGCGCACTTCTACCAATCAAATTAATACTGCTGTGATCTACCTCCAAGACCATGTCGCGTCCCATAGCTTCCTGCCATTGAAACTCATGGTTTCCATTTTTCGCGCGACAAAAACAGCTTCAACGCAGCGGGAAAACTCATTTGTGTGGCCTTAGCCAGAAGTCGAGCTGGATGCATTCGCTCAGCTTGCATTTGACAATGTTGATTTTATTATTAACACTCTCGATGGTTCCAGTACTTTTCATGCAATGGGTGGTATAAATTGTGTGACTACCTACACTGATATCTCTCCATATCAGAATATTTCATATTTTTAAAGATTGCCGTCAGCAAAAGTTGTAGGCCAGTATCGATTCGTTCCAATTAAATGTTTTCAAAAACCAAAAGACTCGCGCTTGAAAACTATTGGCATCAGGTTCTAATATTTGTTTTGGCTGTATGGAAAGTGGTCTAACTCTGTATATACCTGGGTGGAATGGCTTTATGAAGCGGAAAGCATCGGTGAGACAATACTATTGTGTGAAGACGACCAGGATTTAGAATCGAGCGATAATCACAGAAGTAGTGAAGAAATAGATGTCAGCTAACATTTGCCAGCAAAACCAAGCAGATTACAATGCTTGTAAGATGGATTGTAGAGTCAGTTCATGATAGATTTTTACCTGGATGACAGTTCAAAAATCATATGTTTAGGTTTTGGGTTGCCACCACTTGTAAAAGATCACTGTTTTGTTATAAATGTTACATTTTTTAATTAGATGTTATAATGTTATATTTTACATTTAAAATAATTCAAAATTAAGTTTTCTTACGCTGTTTCATAACTTTTAATAATTTCTTTCCACCCACCCCAAAACAATACTTTAAACATAATTAAAAGTACTTATTCTCCGTTTTGGAATGGTATCTATGATGTATAATATAGTAATACAGGCATCGTATTTACTTGTAAAAGAGAAAATACTTGTCATTTTTTATATGTATAGTAAATTATTTTATAATTATTTTATCGTATTTCGAATTATTTAACCGAATAAAATATTTTTATCCACTGCGTGGGTGCACCATTGTAAAGAAATTGTTTCCATCACGTTCAATCACATGGTTTAAATTCGTTGGTCACCATTTTGAAGCTATTGTAGTTAGACCTTTTGTGAAATTGATGTGAATAATATTTTTTTAAGCGTATTAAAACGATGAATAAGCTTTGTGTCCAATCTCAAATAAATATATAAATAATATTGGCCTAAATTACTGTGGTTAACTATCACATTCATACATTACCATACGTTTTCATTACAACTATCCAAAGTGACATGTCAGCTGTTGGCATAGGGATGTATTAGGGATTATCTCTAGTAACTTTTTGAGCTGTCATCCAAGTAAACTAAGGTCGTGAATGTATTATATTCCCCTTATGGAGATACCATATTAAAAAAACGCACTTATTTCTACCTCATGATGGTGTGGAATTAAGTTGATTTATGTTTTTAAGAGTAGATGTGCAATTACTAACCGATAATCTTAAACAAGCGTTTTTGAAAATTCACAGAATATTCTCAATATTATGAAATTTTTGTCAAAAAATATTTTTACAATTTATTCAAGCCTAATTAAAAAAGATCGAATTAAAAGAGACTCAGATTGTGAAAATTTGGAGGCCTAAATTGTTTTATTTGTTTATAAATAATGTGTTTAAATTAATTAAAACAAGTATTAAAAAAATAAAATCATATGTTTAAAATATGCTTTCAACATTTCACCCTGTCTGAATTTGAATAAAATTTTCCTGGCCTGTAATTAAATTCACAAAATACTTGGCATTTTATATGTTTATTTTAGTTATCAGTAAAGCTAATACTATTTTAAACCTGATATTGTTCAGGCAATCACTTGTGGAATGTGGATCTCCGCATGGATGACAATCCTCTGGAAGCTGGTCTTGAATTTACATGCCGAAATCATGGCGAGTATCTCGGTAAAAAAGCTTTGGACATCATTAAGAAGAAGGGAGTAAACAAGAGGATGGTATTTTTGCAGTTAGAAGAGTGAGTTAGAAATACGAAAAGACAAACTTGAAAAAAAAATTGAGATTCATGCTCATTAAATTCATGGCTGCTGATAAAACATATATTTGTTATATTATTATGAATGATATAATAATTGGGACCAAATGTCACCATTTGCATGTATCGGAGGGAAACAGTTTATTTTGGAACTTGCTTTGCAAATAATCTAACAACTTCAGATAATATATTAGCTTAAATCTCTTTGTGGAAATATTATATGGTGTGTTCGTTTCCACTCTAATTGTACAAGTAGCAGTATCTTTTTTTTAATGTTTCAGGAGGGGTTTGAGCATACATTGAGTGCTCAGATGTACGTGCACCGCTTATAATTTTATACAAAATAATATTTCATATTATTTTATTTGAATAATAACACTTAATAATGAATTAGTTTTATTATATAGATTATATTATTGACTGTACTACATTGTAGTATGACATTATTTTATCGGCTATGCGCTTGCGAGTTTCATTCTCTTTCCTATTCAACTTGTGAGCCTGACTGCTAGCGCTCCTTCTCACAGCTTTCTCTGTTTGGTGCGTACAAACATCTGAACATGCGCATTAAAAAAAAGATGGGAGCAAGTTTAAAGCTCGATAGCGTCCTTTGCCCAGACTTAATATCTAAGTTAATTGAGAGGTTTACAAGATCTAAAGAAATACTAGTGGTGTTTTTATTTAAAATTTAAAGTTTAATTTTTACAATAATTTTTTTTTTCCATGCACAAAATATACTAACTCAAGTTGTGTGTTTTGAAAATTTTTCCATACATTTATTTTGTGCTAGTTTTACTTTACCGTATTTAATTATTTTCATTTGTTTAATAAAGATGCAAAGTATAAGTATTAACTTACTAAGGTAAGATGTTAGTATAAGTAAAAGGAAAGGTTTAGTTTTAGAATACGTTGATTTGTGGACCACCTGTTTTTTTGATCACTAGCTTTCACTGGGTTTGAGCACCCAAAATCTGCACAGAAACTTGTGGTGTGAAGATGATTTATAAGATTAGATAACTTGTCACTTTGGTGATGGTACGTAACGTTTCTTTGTATACAATCTCTCCATAAACAAGAGACCGTATCGTGAGCCTTCTCTGGCTGTCTGTCTGTCTGTTGAGAATAAGCCTATGTGTTGTTTAGCTTTTATGACAGATAAAGAAGTAGACAGCTAATTAATCGTATCTTTGTTTCAAAATAATTTAACTTGCACTGAAATTGGTTGTATTTTGTCATGAAAAAATTAATCTTGCAAATAATGTTAGTTTTATGTATGAAAAAAGTGCATTGAGCAAAAACATTTAATGATATATAATGTTAGTTTATCACTTCCCACTATCCTTTTGGGCATGTCCTTATTAGTATGCACCAACTGTTATGGTTGTCCATGAAAGAATGGCTTTAAAGGTGATACTTCGATGCTATGCGTACCATTGCTTTTTTTCAAATTTAGTAAATAGATGAGCTGAATCCCATATTTTCTTAGAACCTAGTATATTATATTGGTATATTGTGTGTTGTTAATAAGATCTTCATATGCCTGATTACCTTTCAATAATTACTTTATTTTAATGAAGTAACTCAAAGTCTCCAACTCCTTCAGAAGGAATGTAAAGATAAAGGGTCTATTAAAATCAACACACGTAAGGCTTCCATCATTTTCAAGAATATGACTCACAGATATTAGCAGTGTCTATACATAGTTTAAAATAAAAACTAAAGAACTATAGCTTGACAGAAGTTGGACTTCTTAGCTTTGACTTTAACAGAGTAAAATAAATGTGTTTCGAATATATAGTTGGCTCTGGATTGTAATATCTGCCTCACCCTCTCTATATATTATTCCTATTCTCTACTCTACCTTGTTCTTATCACCGTTCTACCTTGTAAATGGGACTTAAGAATATATAGAGTACACGGAGGAGAAAAGGGGGGTTTGGAGAGTGGGAGAAATTACATTACTTTGAGAATCATATATGTATATAATATAGTTGCAGGCGTGGGTATCCTTGCAATACTTGCTCATTTAAATGGTAGAGACATGGCCTTCTCTACGGGACCACTGAGTTAGGTCAGAGTAGCCATATAACTGAAGGAGGGGAGTAAATATAACTGAAGGAGGGGAGTAAATATAACTGAAGGAGGCATATAAATAGGTAGGGATGACCATCATAGTATGGCATAGTAATTAATATAGTAATAGTTTTAGTAGAATAGTTGTAATAATAATAATAATAATAGCAGTATTGAGAATACAATTGCAATAAGGCCGGAATGTTGGTGTTTAAATTAAACCAAAACTAACATTTATTCTGAATACCTTACCCTAACACGCATATGAACACAATGCAACACCATACATGACACAAAATAACAAACAAACGATAGTCTAACGACCATTCCTAATTGTAAGTCCCCCTTGATTTAGTTTACTCACAAACACAACTAATTCTGGTGATAAAGCAGGAGCCATCTTAGTAACAAGAAATTCGAGTGAGTCCAAGCTACCTAAAGTCACCCTCAAATGGCCCACCGAGCATAACCTCGTTATCTCAACAGCACGTGGTCAAGTTGCGGAATCACTAAAGTCCGTAATTGACAGGCAGTTTGGTGCCGGGCCACCGTTTTACATAAATGTCAGGAATGAGAGACATTCTACCTTGCAAGCGGCTATCAACCGAAAATGCGTACTGATCACCCTGCTGTGAATAAGAATACATACCCGTCAACCTCTCATGATCGTCTTGAGATAATTTCTCCTTTACTTGGAGTGCAAGAGCGGGAAAGTAATGGTATAGCAGAGATACACTTCACTTCCTCACTCACTATTTAGAAAGACCACTACTATTTTTACTGATCACATTTTGGGCCGGCTCTTGTCGATCCCACGCCAAGTTGAAGCGTTTGAACACATAGTCAAACCCAAACTAAACTATCTTCCAGGCCTTCTGGCTTTCACCGCTCAGCATACCTCACTTACATTAGAGTACCTAATAATTAAATTTGATTAAGCTGAATTATTACTTAGAGCCTACTTTCTCTACGGCATTAATAAATCGAAGTTAATTGCCGCACTTACAAAAATACGCCACCTATCCCTATCTTGAACTAGTTCTATCCAGTACACCTTATTACACTCTATTTCTTTCAAGTCCATTCTAATGTTATTATCCCATCTGCGTCTAGGTCTTCCCAATAGTCCCTTCCCATTTGGGTTTGCCAGTCAGTACCCTGAACAAGGGTCTATAATCTCCCATTTGTGCTGCATAGGCCTATTCTGATTACCATAATCTACAAAACTAGCGGAGCATCCTGCACGATACTATCACAGGTTTTTACCCTCACTTCTGTCAAAGGTTTTTTCCCTGCTCTTACTTCCACTCAGTGGGGTGGCTCCAGCATTCTTTCTTCTTTAGTCATCCTGGAATTGCCCCAGCCTACTCTACTAGGGTCGTATCTTTCTTTCAAACTATCACACATTATAAAGTGCTTAGGTTTTGACCTGACCCACACACATAGAACCCATCCCTAGTTTAACTTAGCTACAATGTTGTGCCTCATTGTTCAACCATTGTATCTTTCCTCCGCACATGCACAGACCACGCCAAGCACCCTCACTACTGCCTGGACCGCTCCACAGTTCATGTTCTCTGAGCCGTCCATGACGAGGGTATTTAATACGGTGATTCCTAGGACAGAGGCCCTCCTACCCCTTTCGCCCCTGCCACCCCCACACCAAGCCCACTCCTCACACCTATCCCCTTCGCCCCTGCCACCCCCACACCCAACCCGCTTCCCACACCTACCCCAGAGAATGATAGGGCAAAGCTCAAAAATTTCATTGAGCTACTTAAGGGCGTTCCGGGACTGGATACATGGGAATTTTCATCGAGTCTCTTGAGGAAGGTCCAGGAATCTCCGAGGAGTAGCCGTGGCCACCTGGTCATGGAGCATATTATCCTCTACCTGGTCTCTCATGGCAGCGCACCTGAATAGAGGACCCCCAGTGCTGAAGGAGATCACGGTCGCAATCTGGAACGCCAACGGAGTCGCGNGTCGACGTAATGCTGTTGGGAGAAACCCACTTGCGCTCCGCAGTGAGGTTCTCGTTGGCAGAGTTCATCTGCCATCGGAGTGACCGAGCGGGGGATGTGGGAAGGGGTGGGACGGCGGTCCTGGTCCGAAGGGGTCTTGACCATCACGTCGTCTCTCTTCCTCCCCTCCAACACATGGAAGCAACGGCTATCCAACTGGTGACCTCTACCGGCCCAGTGCGACTTATCTCCATCTACTTCCCTCCCTACCGCCGGTTCAACCAGGCCACGAGGGCTGACATGGAGGTGCTGCTTCGAGGTACCACGCCTGTTTTAATCGGTGGTGACTTCAACGCCAAGCACCCTTCATGGGGCTCTAGGATTATGTGCGCTCGTGGCGGATTGCTCCACGACGTCATAGATCTACAAGGCTTGGTGGCTTCCCCCACCCCCACCCAATTCCCCTCACAATCCCCTTGGTTTCCCAGACGTCCTCGATTTAGTCGTCTCCAGAAGGATCCAAAGGCAGTTAGTGCTGAAATCTCTAGATGAGCTAGACTCGGATCACAACCCCGTTCTTGTGAACCTGGGACGCGCAGTGTCCTTCATAGAGCCCTCGAAAAACCCGACCCCTGAGCGCACCGATTGGGACAGGTTCACGAATGTGTTGCGAGAGAGGTTGTGACCCACCCCTACCTTTCTAACAGCAGCAGAAATCGATCGCTTCCACCATCAAAGGGTCGCTCGAAGCTTCGACGCTGAGGCACCGTCCTAAGAGGGCACCACAGGCTTCTTTAACCTATTCTATCCTCAGGCACGTCCGAGAGAAAAATCGGCTGACAAAGGCTTGGCAAATCTCAACGGACCCGGTAGACAAGGCCAAATAGAGCCGCAAAGTCCATGCTGTTCGCGAGATGGTCCAAGAATACCGGAACAGTGTCTGGGAGGCCAAGATTGAGAGTCCGTGAGTGCAGGACAGGTCCCTGTGGTGCATGACGAAGAACTTGATGTGGGTCTCCACACCAATACCACCTACTGTGGGTCATAATGGGGTGGCCAACTCTGACCAGGAAAAGGCCAATGCTCTCGCTGAGCACTTAGAGGCACAATTTGTACCGACTGACGACCCGTCAGACCCGGTCCACATTACGCATATGGCTCAGGTCATTAGTGCGGTCTCGAACAGACCCTTGGATGAACCTGAACCAACGGAGGCGACAGAAATGTCACGGGCGTTAGCCACTTTAAAGCTAAACAAGGCCGCCAGACGCGATGGTATCAATAACGCGGTCCTCCGAAAGCTGCACTTGGAGGTGATTAACTTCCTCGTGGAGTTATTCAACGCCGTCCTGCTCCTGAGTCACTTCCCCAAGCTCTGGAAGCACGCCAACGTCCTCTGTTTCCATAAACCGGGTAAGGACCCGGCCCTAGCTTCGTCTTACCGACCGATCAGCTTGCTCGACTGTTTGGGCAAGTTGTTCGAGAGACTTATACTGACGAGACTGACCCGACATGTTCGCGAGGCGGGCATCTTGGTGGAAGAGCAGTTCGGCTTTCGGGCGGGACACGCTACGTCTCACCAACTCGTCCGGCTCGTGGAGCAGGTCACGAGGAACTTCAACATCAACAGACTGACTGGTGCTGTCTTTCTCGATGTAGCAAAGGCTTTCGACCGTGTTTGGCACGAAGGTCTCCTTTTAAAACTCCTCTCCCTGAACCTGCCCTTCTACCTAGTACCGATGGCAGCTCTTCTGCCATTTGTTACCACCTATTTGTGTGAATCGACATTTTCGACAATGACGGCAACTAAAACCAAATACCGCTCAAGTCCTAAGAACATTGAGATTGCTATGAGACCAGCAGTGACAAATATTAAGCCACGATTCGAACTACTGTGTCAGAATAAGCAATCACAGCCATCCCATTAAAGGCAAATGTATTCTTATCTTTTGTCAGCCTTCAGTAAAATTTTCTTTGGTACATTCAAATTTTATATTACAAATTGAAATTATTTTTTTATTTTGCATTTTGCATTTGCATTTTACTTATATTTTGCATGTCAATACACTACATACACAAATTTTTAATACAATAAATTATTTGAAGAAATTTTCATTTTTGATATTTTCATACACTATTTTTAAGTCAACATAATTCTTTAATGATATAGCTATACTTATATTTAAGGTACTTTATTTTTTCGTTCTAACAGGGCTCCATCAAAAGGGGTTCACGCAAAAAAGTATGCGCACAAACCGGTAAATCAGCTATATACAGTGTTACTATCAATTGCATTTATGACATTGAGTGAAGGGTCGTGAAAAAATGTGTCTGGTCCAAAGGGGTTACAGATGAAGATAGGTTGAGAAGCCCTGGTCTAAAAATTATCATTATTTAATAAAATTAAGCAATAATTATAAGTTATAAAATATAAACTTTTTAAATGTTTACAACCAAATAAACAAATTAGTCATTAATATTAAATAAGTTCAACTTATCATTTCTATATATTTCATTAAACTCTGTCACTAGGCAGGAAAGTGCAATGTTACAAGATTTCCCAAAACCATGACAATTTTTGTTTTTGTTTCCCAGAAATATTCCTGTCTGGGGATTGGAGACTATTTGGAAGGACGACCAAGCTGTGGGCTACCTTCGGAGAGGGGATTACGCTTACACTCTAGGAACAAGTCTAGGACAAGGGTAACTTAATAGTTTTACGGCATTGCGCTCTACTGTTATATGTGTTCTGTTCTCAAACATTCCAATTATTATTAATATTATTTTATTTTGTAAACCCTTGTATTCGGTGTTGGGACCTGGGTGATTTAAGCATTGAAACAAACCTGTAAATGGGAAGGCCATTTATGTGAAAAAAGTATTTATAGTTTTGAGATGGCTCAAAAGTTATTCGAGGAGAACATAAACACAAAGACAGACATAATGCGAGTGGAGGGAGGGGGGGGGATACTTTGAAAACAAATTACTCAAAACGTTATAGCTCATGTTTCAATGTAAACTATTAAAACTAAAACGTTATTAATACTATACCAATCTTCGTATATGTGTACTTATTTCAGATACATTCATCATCCTGAGGGTCGTCGTGTTACTGAGGAATTCTTACACAGTGGCCAGTATGAAGTGGAAGTGATGGGAAAACGTTTCAAAGCAAATGTCCATCTTAAAAGTCCATTTGATCCTCAGAGAAAACGATTGAAAGGACAATATGACTATCCAATACTTGTTCGACAGTAAAAATGTCAGAATGAGCAAACAATTAAGACAATTAAGTGATTATTAACTCCCTTTTATCGATAGCCTAAAACCCGTGAGGGTATTGATATTTAAACGGCGTCTTTTGTTGATCATATTTGAAAGAATATTAAAACGCCCTGTATAATTGATTGAAATTTATTTTAAATGAAAAAGACTTAATTTTTTAAAAATAAATATGTGTTGGAAATAACAGTAATTTCTAAAATAGTAGCTAGAATAATGTGTAAAAATTAATGTGTAAATATTTTAAGGAACTGTATGTCCCTAAAAGATAGTATATATAAAGTATCATTTATAAGCTCTTTTGTTACTGTCCTGGCATCACCGGCTTGGAACAAACTAGAAAACTCGACTCATCACCTAACATCCAAAATTCCCTTTAAGCTTGCAGTTTAATAAGTTAAACTGAGTTCTTGAAACTACTTGAGCTTTAAATGAGTATATGAATGAGCGTTTTAAATTAGTTTATGAATGAGTGAGCGAATGGTTTTCTACTTATTTGAATATTTCTTTGTTAAAATTTGTTTGTTTTTCAATAAATGTAATAGTGTATGCTGTATTCAACGCTGGTTAAGTGGAAGAGAAGGCTAGCGCCTTAACTTCACCAGATGAATAAAGCTTATTATTATTAGTATTTTTATTACTATCATCATCATCATCATCATCATCTAGAGCAACCCTCACCTGATTTTTAACATTTTAATCCAATGCCTTTAGATTTAGAAGTTACTTGGATTAATTTGTATTCGTAGCATATTCAACAATATAAGTGGGGAGTGAAATAAATCTAGAGGGGAGAAATATTTTCAGAGATCAATGCCCCCCCCCTCCTCCTTCTGAAATTCCAAACTCTCCTTGAAAGCCGACTCCCCCGGTTCTGCCACCACTGGGTATGCCTTTATTTAATGAGGGTTCAATTTAAATGGTCATAGTTGGAAGAGGCGCTATGTAAACTTATATATACTAAACCAAATTTAAAGCACTTAATGTATTTAATCCCCGCCCCTAATTACCATAAAAACTAACTTGAGATAGCTTTCATAGGCATTTAACACTAGTAATTTAAATTTGGCTGTGGCCATTGGGGAAGTTGTGCCCTCCCCAATCCCTTCCCTTCCGAAATGCTGTTATGGCTGCGGCCTTAAAAGAGAGTATAAGGGTCTTAATAAATAAAAAAGTCCTATATAACTAAAAGTGATGGTGATTTCCAGGGAGAGAAGTCAGAGAACACAAATTCTCCAATGAAAAATGATATTTTACAGCTAAAGCTGCTAGCCCAGTGAAGAGAACGAGAGTGTAAAATAAAGTATTACTTTCTAGATAAATTAAATTAAAACTGACAAAAGTTTTTAGGTGGGTTCATGAAGACAAAACTAGTGAATGTTGATCTTTTGCAAGTAATACATTGTGGATGGCACGAGGATCAATAATGAATTAACCCTTGAAACTAAAAATATTTTCCCAAGTGATTATGGTATAAACATCAATAATAAAACATCTAGTTTGAATAGAACAAATATCTTAAAGCTATATTCACACACATTTTATGGTTTTGTTTAGTGTCCAATCAGTTCAACATATCTAATCTTTCATCACCCATTATTTCTGTAGTTTCCAGGAAAGAAACGGCTGTACTTTCCTCCAGAACGTCCTCTAACCGTTCGATGCTCTCCTGATCCATGGACCTTTCAATCCTCTCACATCTTTTATTTTTGCGCTGTTTAGTACTGGCATTAGAGCAGGATCTATTTTAATGGTGAGAAGCATCGTGTAAAGATAATAGAGGTGAGCCCACCTCATCACATTGCTGCCTGCCACTGTGACGTCAACTGGGTTGCAAGCTACCCGAGTTTTCACCCATTTTTAGTTTATCTTCAAGCGATTCAAGCGCGAATACAATCTACACGTTCCATCAAAAAACAAATTCATCATGCCAAACTGTGCAGTATATGGCTGCCACAATCATTCACATAAAACAAAAAGTAGTTCAATTAATTACTTCCGATTTCCACAGAGGGAAGATGTCAACGCGAAAGGGGTTGCAGCATGCAAAAGAAAATGCAAAATAAATATCAAGAATGGCGAATAAAAGTGTTCATTTATAAAATATTATAATTTAAATGTGTTTGCTTAAAGCTATTTTAACTTTCGATATTTTGTCTCCAGCTAGAATATGTTCTATACACTTCGGATCAGAATCTTTTGCGAAAGTCAGAGCGCAGATTATGCTAAATTATTCACCTGAAAAATGCCGAAAGATGAAAGACGATTTAGTTCCATCGTTACACCTTCTACACAAAGATAATCAACGCTCTTAAAGACACAAGAAAGGCGAAAGAAAAAATCTTTTTCGTGAAATATTAGCAACAGCCTCAACAAATTCATGGTCAGCCCTATTGTACTATTTAGAATATGTTCAACACGGCTCATTGACTGTTCTGTCTGTGCATAGATAATTACGCAAAAGGGGCAGGGATGAGAACCTATTTAGTAAAACCTCTCCCAATGCACCCAGTTGGAATTCGAACCCTGACCTCCCCATCACCGTAAACCAAACTAAATTTTAACTTTTCATTTATACCTCATGCATCTCAGTGCGGGGTATACTTTTATCTAAATTGATTACTAAGACACCTAAATAATTATTTTTCAGCACATTTTATACATCTTATAAACTAGCGTCAGAGGATTTCAGATTATTATGCTATTATAAAATTATATTAGTTTGCTTAACTTTCATTTTTACTGAAAGATAGCTATTATTTCTATATTTGGTCCAAAACTCTCATTAAAAAGAGTTTTGTTTTATATTCCAGTATTATAAATAGCAGGAACTGCCAATATTAAGTGAGGAAAGTGAAAAATTTCCAAAAGAAAAATTCAACATTTTCGCAACCTGAATTTGGTCCCATCAACTGCAAGTCACCTCCTAATGATCTAATGCATCTAAATAATACGTATTTGAAATACAGTACATCACATGTCTTATTTTGTAAAACATTTTCGTGAATATTCAGACATATTGTTTGAAAGAAGGAATTTATTTTTAGTAATGGTTATTAATCGCATAAGTAACTACAATCGAAATACAAGTGCTGGCATGTTAAAAGAATGCTTCGCAATTATTTTGCTTCACATCATGTAGTTGGAGAAAATAATAAATATGTCTATTTTTATTATAAATAATGTAAAGGCATAATTTATTTTTCCAAGATTTAATTTCACGGGGTCTTTCATCAAGAAAACCTTATATGTAAAATTGTTTAAGTTAATTAATTTAAATTGTAATATTTATTAATTAATACATTGAACACATAAACAACCCCAAGCGCATACGGCTGGGATTCGAGCCCCGACCAACCCGTCAACGGCAACCTTGAGCAATGTGAGTCTAGTGATTCAAGTCACGTGGGCTCCAATGAGGATGTACTATTCGTTGATTGTTGAGTTGAGAGGAAGTTATAGCCCTTTTTAATTATTTAGAACACTTTATTTAGGCAAATACGGTACTTTATGACTTACAAATACCTGAGAAATAAGTTAAATTATCCATTACCATCAGTTTCAACTTTGCGTAGATGAGCTACTAAGATTGACTACAGTCCAGGAATACTAAATGATGTAATTCTTTTAATGAAACTAAAAGCCACAACATTCTCAGAAAGAGAACGTGCAACAGCATTATCTTATGATGAAATGCACGTTTCCAACCTACTCTGCTTTGACACAATAAGAGAAAATGTTCTAGGTCCACATTCAACCGTTCAGGATGTTATGGCTCGGGGTATTATTGGCAAGTGGAAGTAGCCAATTTTTTATAATTTCGATACTCCAATGACAGCAAACTTGCTAAGACAATTAATCATACAGATACAATCTATTAATTATTCTGTTTTATCTTTAACAAGTAACATGGGAGCATCTAACAGAAGTGTCAGGAAAGAACTCGGAATAAGCGCAACAAAATATTCTTTCAACAATCCTCATAATGACTCAAGAGAAGTTTTCATGTTTGCAAATACGCCCCATTTATTTAAACTTGTTAAGTAATTTGTATATACAAATATGTTTTTAAAAAGCTTATAAGATATTATATATATTATAAGAAATGTTAAAATGAAAACATATGTAATATTATTGTACACCACTTTGTTACCATCTATAGTGGTAGTTTTTTTTTTTGCCAGTATACATTATACAACTTAATTTTAAATTACTTTATGCAAATATTATTTATCCAATGATTGTATAATATATCAAGATTATAAGTAAAATTAAAGTTCAAACCAAAATATATATTATGAGGATTTTCAATAATCCTCTAGTTTTTTATTATTATTTTTACAATCTCGTAATTTAATTATATTAGTTGTGATTTTGTGAATTTTTGTATATATATTTGTGGGGTGTTAGCAATGGCCGCCTTGGTAGCACGTTCGTTTTAGTTGCTGTTACCCGGGAATATTAACTATTTAAGGTGGTTCCATGTTAGCTTACATCTTTGGTAAAACAAAAAAATATCTGAAGTTTAATATTATATTAATATTTGCATTATTTTATTACGTACCTTATTTTGTAGTCATTTTCTATCGTTTGTTTCCTTTTTCGGCTTATTTCATTGATCTCTATAACATATAGAGATCAATGGCTTATTTTCACTTACTAAAAATCATTGATCTCTATAGTATAACTGGATGGACATACACATGCACATTCCAAGGACAAAAGCGTGACGCTCAAGTGTATCGTCTGCTACACTGGGGGGGGGACAGATTTAACGGTTTCTTTAAATGTTCTTATGCGAAAACATGTCTCTGATGAATAAAAGTGTTATTGTTTGAAAATAGTGAAGTATTATACCACACTTTCCTGAAGAAACATTTACATTAAAGGATATACAATCCAGTTTTACAGGTAATACTGTAAAAATACGAATAAAACCTTAGATATTTCAATTTTTATGTAGTTATCATCAATGTTGTTTACAGTCTGCCACGACTACACTTATATTTAAAGTTGGTTATTAGCTTGTATATTGGTTTCAGAAACCATATTATATTGAAAGTTCGATAAATATAATGAACAAGGTATCTTAAAACTTGATTACATTTGTTTGAATGACAAACTTTGAATAGTTGCCATGCATTCAAACTATCACTTAGGTTATAGGCTTGTGGAAAGTATTATTGTAATAATACCTGTTTTTTTAAGTTGGCTCATATCTTTCAGAAACCATATTATGTTGACATTTCGATAACTATAATGAAACAAGTTAGCTAAAAACTGTATTACATTTGTTTGAATGACACACTTTGTGTAGAAGTCTTACGTTCAAATGATAATTTAGGTTATTGGCTTGTAGGAAGTACAGTATCTTATAAACCCGGATTTTAGTAATGATTCCAATCTGTAAGGCTTTATTTCGTACCAGAATACTATCATATATATATAATATTTTGGTAGGATGAACGGCAATTTAGAACAGAAGTAGAAATTTCCTTCTGGAAGGTCTTTTATCCTAACTAGACACAAATATAGGGTAGGATTCTGGTACGAGATAAAGCTTTAAAAGTAAGCTTCCTACAAAAATAATCGTACATATTAGGCTACATCAACTTATTTAAAGAAAAAACTAACCTGTTTTGAACTTTTATATGCTCTTCAAAGCTTTAACTAACATATTTATTTAATTTAACCACTCTCACATTGATGTATCTCATATAATCAATAAAATTAATGAACGATGTCAAAATGCCACATTGCCTTGTATGGGTGAAAGAGAGAAAGAAATACCCGAAAGTTTCTTTCTCTCTTACCCAATTGTATGCAGACGACAGATCGAAAATTTCAGCCACAGATGTCCATCCAGTTATAGTATAGAGATCAATGCTAAAAATTGCTTTTACGGGATCCATCTTGATTAGTTAAGTAGTTCACAAACCCGCCACACGAGCGTGTTGCTAGGAGAGCATTTCTGCCGCGCGATGGTAGAGTTAGAAAGAAGATTTAAGCTTGTTTTTTTACTATTATTTTTTCTGGGGGGTAGTTTATGACGAGGAGGAAGGCCAGAAATGTTTTTGTAATGGTTTTAGGGATCAGAATTTTGTTGTTAATTTTAATAATTTTCACAATTTTGTATTAGTTTATAAAAGGGCTATATTGGAAGTTAAGATATTTTTGAAGGAATCTTGCCACCAATTTCGGACAACTTTGGGGGTAACTCTCGGAAGATGCGTGGCAAAGTGGCGTAGGTGGGAGGATTCCTGCAAAAAAAACGGTAGTGGGGTGAAAGCGTTGGAAGTTAGTAAAGGTTCCATGGCGGAGCCCCGGAAATTTTTTATTATGGAAAGAAGAAATTTCTAGTACTAGTGAATTTACCTAAATAAATAAAACTAGCATGGATGACTGTGCATTAGTTTTGCCAGAGGTAAAATCCTATCCAGCATAGTCCTGTGTGGCTGTCTTTTTGCAACGTGGGATGCCGGTATATGGTGAGCTTGTTCCGTCTCTGGGGAGAGCAAAGCATGCAAGATTTTTTGTTTAATTTCATCTGAGTTTCCAAATTTTCACTTCTTTCTTATTTATTGGGCGATTTCAAGAACCCCATATATAAAAAACTAAACTATTTTTGGCCCTTTAGGGATACGGGGAGTACCAGAACCTGATACCTCTCATCTCATCGTCATGGGGAATCGAGTCATCGTGGGAATCAAATTATTATTATTATTTTTATTTGTAATATATTTTTATCACTTTATTTATACAATAACCATATTTCTAGCAAACTGTATTTTAAAGGAAAGTAGTATTGTGCATAGTGTTGTAAGTTGTCTGGTCGACTCGATAGGTAGGTAACTTGTTTTTTTTTTTTAAATACTGGAGAAGTAAACACAGTAGATAAATATATTTTTTTGTCTTTATTTACATATTTACAAATCATAATCATGTTTCTTGTGGGTTTTTTCTTTTGCAAGTGCTTGTACAATACTAGTACCCACTAAGTAGGCCTAATTTTTGTTTCTATAATAGTTAAAGTTATGTTTAATTTTGGGAGGGTATTGTATGTTTTTCTCGAGCTCTACCACTCAGCCCTAACCGAGGTATGTATAGGTGTGTGAACTGGAACAGCCTTCTTTTCACAGGTGAGGTTGTTCATTTGGTTAGTACATGTTAACCATGGTGTAGCCAAACATTCCTCCACAAACTACCCAGCAGAAGTTTTCCCACTAATTCAAATTAAATCCCAGTCTAAAACCAGTTGTACCCACTTGTTGGATTCACAATCGTAGCTCCCTTGTAATACGTGTCGTATTGGTTTCTTCTAAAACTATGGGCTGTCTACAAAGACATATCAAAGTAGGTATTTACGTAATTTCAACCCATATGAATTAAGAAAACATATGCCTTCATAAAATAATAAACATACCAGGATGTTACAATTTATATTATAACTATAAATAGTACTGTTTTCAATTTTGATTAAAATATCATCGAAATCTATTGAAAATAACAATACTCAATACACCACGTCAGGAAGAATCAAACCGTAGAAAAGGGATAAATAGTATTAAAACGCCACTCTAATGTTGGCAGGTAGACCCAGATTGCTAGCGCTCGCGGCGTTAGTTCGGCGAACTAAAAGAATCGAAGAGGGACGTTACATAGACTTGTCACTTTTCTATGGACTTCACGTCCACGCATGCGCATTCCCCTGTGACGTCTTTCTAAGCTGCTCCTAGTGATGGTGCCCCAAACTAGTTTACTAGATCAACTAGTCCTATAAGAGTGCCCACCCCATGGTTTACACTATGCAAGAGCACAAATTACAAACACCATAAACTATTACTACAAAAATCAAAATCACTAAAATTTTTAAATAAGCAATAAATAATTTTCAAGATTTTAAATGCTGAAATATATATTAATAGTATTTTTTTTTTAAATTAAATGCAATACTTACTACTATAGGCCTACATTTCCACGAACTTAACGAAATAACTATTCGTTTAATTTGGTTAAAGTAGTCCAACCATATTTATTTCTGATTGGCTGAATGCAAGCCAACGCAACTTTCTTTGGCCACTACATAAACGCAAGAGATGGACATTGGACATAGTCCATCTCTGATCGACAAGCGATCTCGACAATTTCGTCATGCGACTGCGTTTGTGTGTGCTATTGTAGATATATCAAATTACGAGTGAAAGTCTGACAACAGGGTGCAACTGGTTGTAAACTGGGTGTAGCAGACTTCTTACCACATCCACTTTTGTAATCTTTAACCTTCCAATCATGGATGAATGTAACCCATATTTATTCAAATACACATACCACATTTGTTCCAAAAAACATATATGCAGAACTATTTTATTTTGTATAGAAAACAGATTCAATAAAACAAGCATTGGATGATACAAATACATACATTCATAATAATTAATACCACAGATATTGTATAATGTTATATACTTTATTCTTTGTGTAGAAAAAAGTAAAACAAAACAGAGGAACATCTAGCTAGAACCTTATTTCTTATCTAGAAAGCATCTTCTTGTTTGTCAAGGCTCGTCTAAAATGTGCTCTATTGAAAGGGTGAAATTATCCAAGTCCCAACAGTTACCCCTGGGAAGATATTGTAAAGTGTAGTAAGGACTTGAGACAGTAGGATAATAATTATTAGGCTTAAGTATAACACAATAGGGTTATTAGTGACCTTGGTATTTGACCCGAATGAGGTGAATAGGGGTATGTTATGGAATGTTCTTAGAGAGTATGGGCCAGTTTTATAGTCACACTTAGTACGTCTCAAGTGCGGCACTTGACTAAATACAAGACGATACCTACCGAAACCAGAATGGAATGAGTCAGTTTCATATGCGAAACTGGCCCATTCCATTCAAGTTTAGGTAGGTGTCGTCTTGTACTTAGTAAAGCACTGCACTTGAGGCGTACTAATTCTGAATATGAAACTAGCCTTATGGTGTGGATGCATGGTTAGTAAATGCAATTAAGGCGGTGTATGATGGAAGTAAAGAGTGTGTTAGGGTGAATGGAGTTTTGATCGAATGATTTGACATTGAACGGGGTGTTAGACAAGGTTGTGTTATGTATCCATGGTTGTTTAATGTTTTCATGGATAAGTGTATGAGGGATGCTTGTGAGGATGCGGTTGGTGTACAATTGGACAATGTGAATGTGAGAGTGCTGTTATATGCATATGATGCCGTATTAATGGCTGAGAAGGAAAGTGACTTGCTGAATACATTAAATCGTTGAGTGTGGTGAACAACAAAATGGATCTTCGTATAAATGTCTCCAAAACTAAGGTATTGGATTTTGATGAGGACGGATCAGGCAATGATTGCCAACTAAGTATAAATGGAAAACTGTTAAAACAAGGTAATGATTTTGTGTATCTGGGCAGAATGTTCTGTAAAAATGAAAGGATTGATGGTGAAATTTACAGACGGGTGAATGCATCACCGAGAGTAGTTGGATGTAAGTGGACTGTTGCAAAAAATGAGGTAGTATCAAAAAGGCATAGATGGCAGTACATAAGAGTGTGTTGAGGCCAACGTTGTTTTACGGATGTGAAGCGTGATTTGGTCAGGAGAAACACAAGAGCAAGATGAATACGGTTGGAATGAGATGTCTAAAAAATGTATGTGGAAAAACTCGTATGGACAAAGTCAGGAATGAATGGGTGCAGAAGGAGTGCGATTTTTAAGGGAATTCAATAGGTCAATGTGTAAAAAGTGTATAATGTTGGTTTGGGCATGTTGAGAGAATGAGTATGGATCGAGTGATGAAGCAAATATATGAACGGGTAGAGTGTGTGAATCAAAATGAAGTGGTAGGTCATAGGGGTGCCCATCCCCCTCAAGCCAAATGGTACAACCCCCCCCCTCAAATTTTTCTCTAACCCTCTCCCCCAAAATCCAATTAACCATATTACCTTTATTGGAATCGATGTTGTAGCCACTTACATTTGGCAAATTTCTAGGCACTTAGAATGAGCGTTTATTATCATCAAATAGGTTTTTCCATTAATGGACTCCAAAAAATCCAAGTGTATACAGCTCCAAGGCTTTTCTGGTCATGTGCATGGAATAAGTTCACACCTGTCTGGCATGTACCACAGCCTAAAACCAAATTATCAATTTCTTTGCTGTCTTCTGCATAGTTAACGAAGTTCAATACAAGATCTTGTAGTGGATCAACCTTACTGATGCTTCGAGACAAATAATCAGCACAATTTTTCCTTGGAGGACCATATCTGATCCCTTAGTTGAAACTTGACAAATTGCTGCAAAGTGTTTCAATAAATATGCTGATATGACTGTAATTTCACGATTGGGGCCAAAGATTGTAGTGAGTGGTTTATGATCTGTCTCCAAAATAAACTTTCTCATATCAAGATACTGTGAAAACTTAAGTTCTCCATAAACGAGGGCCAAGACCTCCTTGTGGATCTGGGGGTAGTTTTTCTCTGTTTTTGTCAAGACTCTAGATGCAAATGTGACAGGGCGTATAACCCCTTCCTTGGTTTTTTGGCTAAGTACTACTGAGATGCCTCTAGGACTTGCATCAGTAGACAGTATCAGTTCTAGATCCGGATTATAGTGATCCAAAATAGGGGCTGAGGTGAGTGCACTTTTAATTTGACTAAACGCATGATTACATTCCCAGGTCCACTTCCATGGCACCCCCTTTTTAAGTAGTTCATACAAAGGATTTAAGATGACAGAAGCCCCCTTCAATAATCTCCTGTAATATTCTACCATGCCTAGAAATGTCTTTAATTCACTGACTGGTTTTGGTGTTTCAGCCTCTAGTACTGGTTTGACCATATTTTGGTCTAATTTAAATCCATCTTTCCCTACTGTGTAGCCTACAATTTTTTATTTCTGGTTGTTAAAACATACACTTGGTTATATTAGCAGTCAAACCAAATCCCCTGAGCCTAGACAGTACTATATCCAACCTTTCATTATGTCCCTCTATTGTATGGCTCACAGTATGGCCCACACCACAATGTCATCTTGCCAAACCACTACTCCTTCAACGCCTGCTACAACAGCTTCCATGTTATGCTGAAACTCTTGAGGGGTTGGAGAAATACCAAAAGGACATCTGTTATAACAAAATAGACCTTTATGGGAACTAATAGCAACTAGTTCTTAGGAGTCCTCCGTTAATTCCATCTATTAAAAGGCATTTTGAGGTAAATTTTGGTAAAAGTAGTAGACCCTTGCAGTGAGTAATATATATTATCATTTCTATGAGGTAAGGGATGCCTGTTTACTTCTAAATACGGGTTAAGTGTTAATTTGTAGTCACCACATAATCTGACCAAGCCATCAGGTTTAACTAAAAGCACTACTGCTGTTCCCCATTTACTATACTTGATTGGAGATATAACACCTGCATCTACAAGCCTCTTAAGTTCTAGCTCTATTCTAGGTTTTAAACCAAATGGAATGTTTCTGGGTTTGAAAAACTTTGGTTCTGCCCCTTGCTTTGTTACACCCCTCTCTCCAACCTTTCCTTACGACCACAGATAGCTTAAAGGAAGGGGGAGGGTTGCAAGCTACATATTTACAAAGGACATTAAATGCAAGATTAAATAACATTACTATATACGGTTATTCAAAGCAAAAACAAAGCAGTGTTCTATTACATGGTCTCAATAATTGTACTGAGTTCTGCGGAAAATCATAATAGAAACAAACAGTCATTTCGCGCAGTTCATTAGAGAGAAACTTCCCTCATTCTTGACATCTCTAACAATCAGATGGGCTAGTCTTTAAGAGACAAACAACCCATAGTGTTGAAAATAGTACATTACTAAAGTTTATATAAGGGCCTTATGTGCCTTATTATATTGTTTCAAAGGCGTCTGAGTTACAGCAACTAAAGCAGACTTCAACAATTTTAATAATAAATATAAGGTATATTTATTAGACATTTTTACAATACGCGAGAGTTTGGCTAACAGACTTTAGTCAAACTCCCGCGGGACTATCTGACCTATACTTTCAGTTTAGAAACTTTCATTTACTTGTGAACTCAAAGTAAATAAACTACTATAAACAAAGTCTAGCGAAAACATTTAAGCAATGTTCAACTATAAAATTAATCACTAATTAATTTTTATCTGTCATACAATTTACGTTACAAAGTTACATTTTATATGGATTCATCATAACAAAAGAAATCAAAACACTATTATTAGCAACATTATTTCAAAATGAAATATTAATAAACGTGTCCAACACAAAAATTATCAAAAAGTGATCATTATGTAAAGATCAAGATAAACAGCTGACTCTAGCGCCCAAGTGGCGACAGACACAAAAAATAGAGTTTCATATTATAGTTTAATATTTGGTAAAGAAAATCGTTGTGCAAAAATTACAACGCCCAACACGGCTTGTACAAAAAGTTAAAGTTTTAACTATAGAGTTCAAAATATACGTCACCATAGTTTACGTTCGTAGTCTATCATGGATTATTCTGACATATTCCTGGTCCTAGGACTGTGTTCCTCCGTCCAGTGTCGATTGAAAGTCATATTAACAATATGATTTCAGCACTTTAAATAGGGTTTTTCATAGCCGGGTTGCAAGGTGGGGGGAAATAACAATTCTGTCGGTGGCATTCCTTCTAGAAGAAATGGAACGTCACGTAGCTTTGTTGATGTTGTTGTCCCATTAATCATCTAGAACAGTGATTCTTCCATCGGATGTTATTTCCGCAGTACAGGAATCTTCCATCAGGGGGCAGGTGGATAGTATTCTGTTGATCGTGGTTGGTTTGGCACGGTTCTTCTTCAGTGTCTATTTGATTTAGTTGGTGTGGACATCGACTGAAGGGGTCTCGTGGCTGGCGTGGTCACATCCTCGTTCTCGGCTTCCACCCGGTGTTGCTCGTCGTTGCTCTAGCCACAAGATAGATTGGGTGAGTACAATTCCAATGTATTCGACTATCCTATAGAATTGATTTTATTGATTAGAATTGTCTATTACGTCGTGTCAAATTACGGGAACTACAATAGTGAAGTGTACTATTGTAGGGTTTAGAATATTATTGAAAATTATTTGGAGCGGGTAGCGGGTAGTATGAATCAGAGGCGAGTTATGTGTGAAATTTTGAATGGGGGCGAGTTCTAATGTAACACAATGTTACAGCTTAAACTTAAGAGCTATTTTTGCCTGATTAAAGGTGCCTAATTTGTCGGTAAACACCTGTGGGTACATCTGAATAATTTTATTTTTGAGGTCAACACCTGGCATCCTTAATTGGTTCACTTGACTGAACTTGAACCCAAAAACATTTTTGAAGTCTATCCCTAGGATAAGAAGGCCCCCATTAGGTACTACACGGAAATATATCTGTTTTACCTGGCCCTTCAAATCAACTGGAAGTGAACATCTGCCTAACTGAATTATTTGCAGGTCTTCAGTGTAGAATTTAACTATCTCATTTTTCCTTACAATTCGTACATCCTGAAAATATTTATTGTATAACCTTTCTGAAATAGCACTGCAGGATGCCTCAGTGTCTAGCTATCCAATCATTTGAACACAATTTAGTGTAACCTCAATACTGAATGGTAACCTCTCAGCATCAGAGTGATTTAAGTTTAAAAAAACTCAATGTTTCCCGTCTTCCCTCCCCTTCCTCTGTTTCTATAAGGTTAGAGGTGAACTGCTTGAATTTTGAAGGAGACATTCTATTTAAGTGCTCCTTACATTTACAAATGACACAAACATAATTGCCAAACCTGCACTGCACTGTGGAGTGATTGCTGTAGCCGCAAACAGCACAAGGAGAATAGGAATCAAAATTATGTTTGGCAGGACGATTATTCCTGCCCTGTTTACTAGCGGCCATTTTGAAAATTTCCTGTTCCTTTTTAACATCTAATCTCATAAAAATGTTTTTGAAGAAATCACCTGCTGAGTGATCTCCCTAGCTTTGCTAATGGTTAGCTTGGAGGGGTCCTCGGTAAATAAGCGTTCTTTAACGTTCTTGTCTTGTACACCCATCACAAATTTGTCAAGAAGCACAAAATCTAGGTATGTTCCAAACGTGCAACTAGAAGCCAGATGCTGAGCTCTAGTGGCCCAGTCTGCTACTGATTCGCTAGGCCCACAAAATGCATTATAAAATTCAGATCTTTCCTTAAAAACCGAAACCACAAGTGAATAATGTGTATTCAAAAAAGCTATCAGATCCATATACCTTTTAGTTTCAGGAGTATCGGCTACACATAAATCTATTTACAACTTAAGAGCAACCTGATTTAAATCACTCTGTAGTGTGTCACACTGTTTAGCTTTCAATCCATTAAGTTTAGTGAAATTTGCCAACTTCCTCTTGAAAATATCCCAGTCTTCCTCAGCGAGATTACATTCCCTAAGATTTTCAATATAACCAGCCATGGCCGACCTTGAAGTTGCCGAACTAAATTTACTTGTATCCTGTCTACAGCGCCAATGTAATGTTGCTAAATTAGTTTAATTTTATAGATTATTTTAGCATAGTCTACTATACTATTTATTTAACATGAAATCAATGAATTATTAAATTCAAACACAACTTGCTAGTTCACTACTGACAAACACAATGACGACCAACATATTTTTTACCATGTCATAGAATACAGATATCACAGCACTGCTCAAGGTATTAAGGTTAAGGTCTAATCACTGAACATTCCAGATGAAGATAGTGGTGAATGAAGGATATTACATAATGATGAGCTGCATAACCTGTATTCATCACCAAACATTGTTAGGGTAATAACATCTCGCAGGTTACGGTGGTCAAGTCATGCATGCAGCGCGAATGGAAGTATCTAGAACCACGTTCAAGGTATTGAATGGCAAACCCAATGGGAAAAGACTACTGAGAAGACCCAGACCCAGATGGGAGGATAACATTTGAATAGACCTGAGAGAGATAGGGTGTAATGAGATAGATTGGATATAATTAGTTCAAGATAGGGATAGGTGGAATACTTTTCTGAGTGCGGTAGTGAACTTTGAGTTCCTAATGCCGTAGAGTATGTAAGTAAGTAAGTAAGTATGGAAACAAACATACTTATTTGTGTGTGTATTGCAATATGCTGGATCTTGTTACAATATTACCGAGACAATTTTAAATATTTAAAAATATATTTTATGTTCAACAATAATTTACTATAATAACTTTTATTACATAAATACTTTTTTTTAATCAAATTTAGCTTAGCATACTGGCAGGGGGAGAGGGTGGTTTATAAAAATATTGTGTGGTATTTGAATTGTTTAACTATTAACATAAAACATTGTTCAGGATATTAATTAGTCAACCCAATTAGAATTGAAACTAATAAGAAAACCTAGACACAGATGGGAGGATAACATTAGGATGGACCTGATAAAAATAGGGTGTAGCGAGGTGTCAATTTATTCAAGGATTAAGGCCTTTAGTCAACTGTCTTATTAGCTAACTTACGAGACCTGAGGTAATTCGTGTTTGATTCTTTGTTGGTGACATTTTAAATAATTTTTCTGAATATTAAAAAAGTCAAATAGATAATGATAGTTAAAAGTGAAGACGAAAAGGTATTTTTTTACTTAGACCTACAACTGAAAAAAATTATAAAAGTGATCACTCAACGACTCAATGATTGAGTAAACCCTTAACTTAACTGCACCTAATATCGTTGCAGAGTGAACTGCAGGCTCGTTATCTCCGCTCTCTTTCAATTAACTGTTACCAAATTTCCTCGCTCTCATTTATGACTGGAGATGGTATGCTAGGGTAAGAAGGAGCTACTGGCAATCTCGACTAATCAGTGTTACAAAACTTGTCTTATATTTGAGGGAAGATTGACCACACAAAAATGATAAAATGATAACGCTGTTCTCCAATATTAACCTTGTAGTTGCCTCAGCGATGATACAAATTTTAGGCATAGATCACTTAAAAGCAACTCTCAATTCAAACACAAACTGTTTTTAAATATCAAATTCACACCTATGCTAAATATAATATTTATTTATCACAAATAGGTGACGGATTTCTAATAGGTGTTGTCTAAAATAGCTGTTATTATGTCACATTTTAATAACAACGATATGTGGCGATCACAGCGCTAGCTCATACTGGGCAAAAAATGTAAATAGAAAGCTTCAAAGTCTAATCATTAATCAACATTTAGGGATGTTCGATTCATGGGTTTTGAATCGATTTTCTAGATCGATCTAGATTCAGAGGTTTAGTATCGATTCAGGCAAAAGATCGAGTGCATTGAATCGATTTTCCAAAGCTTGATCTAACGATTCATGTAAATAAAGTTTGTATAATCCATTGATCTCTATAATATAACTGGATGGACATACACATGCACATTCCAAGGACAAAAGCGTGACGCTCAAATGTATCGTCTTTTTTTTAATATGATCAATATTTTATAAATGCATACATTTTTTCAACACACATGTGTCTGTGTGAGACGATAATGTAAATAATGAACTTGGTATTCTCTTTGCTTGTATGGTTGTAAAATTCACATTCCTGGTGAGATTGCAACTAGGCTTGAGAGGGTTATATTACCTTCTGAAGTATATATTTGTAAATCATTGTTATAGTTAGCAGAATGCAAGAATTTAGTTGTTAAAGGCTTATTATTGCATATGTATTTTTTTTACAATTTCATAAAGCGTGTGTTTGATTTAGTTATTCACATTTATCACGAGCTTTTGTTAATATTTTAAGGACTGTTCGAAAATTTGAAGTAATTTTTTAAAATATAATTATATATATATATATTTTAATCATTTTTAGATCGTCAAATTCCTGGCCCTGGTTATTAGATTAGTTTTTTTTAGTGCTAGTACTAAATTGATAAATTATTTTTTAGTCATGCACAACTTACTACCCAATGAAACCATCCGAAATTTAAAAATCATTAGAAAGCTGGATTATAGGTAAATACACCAGCATGTGCTTGGAGACAATTTGAATATAAATATAGGCAGTATTTAAGAATCGACCTCCAGGGTCAGAACTGAGCACATCAGCCAAGTACATTAATGCTGAGCCAATCCTTCCGGTAACTAACTAAAAGAGGACACATGGAAAAAGGGTCAATAGCAAATAATCGCACAAGCATTCAAATGAACTACACAATTAAATAAACACTATTAGTCTGTTTTGAGCTTTGGGCTTTGTGTTAGAATGAGATGCATGATCTGTGATAAAAGTTTCTGGTTTCCATAGTAATCATTAATTCCTTATACTTAATTTTTATCTAAGATTTTAAATATATTATATTATAATAGGTAAACTCTTAGTAAGTTAGGATAATATATCTGTTGGTTTCAACAAGTACATGCACATAATTATTTTGCATGTACATACATTTAATATTTAGTAGCATGCCAGACTTCCCAAACATCTCTTGGTATTTAATTACTGTGTGGATTTTGTGTTTCTCAATAATAAGTTATTGTATTGGTCATGTGGAAGTATAATGTATTTAAAAGATGTTCGGGGTATTAAGCCATTTAGTTGATGTATTTTATTTTGATGGGTTTTTTTTAGAGGTAAACCCTACATTCTGGTGGCGGGTGATGACAATGGAAAACATTACATTCTCAGTCCAACAAGCAATGATGCTGATGACTGGAGCTATGAAAACAACCTTCTACAAGACATCCAGTGCTGCGACTACAGGTGAGAATTACACTCTTAATTGGGGAAAATTATTTTTTTATATTTTTTAAAACTTTTTTTGACACAGAACCAATTAGTACTTAACAGGGTTTCTAACAATACTGGAAATATACTTGATTTTAATTTGATACTGGAATTTAAAATCAGATACTGGAAAAATATTAAGCCTTTTTACATTGAGTGAAATGTTGGATTAAGCATTTTGAAACCCCTGATATAATTTGGACTACTGATTGTTCTATTTTGACCACCCCTCAATTATTCCCACTCTGGTCTATCTTGTTTGCCACACAATTAGTTGACCTTGCATTGGGGATGTTTGCCTCACTTGCTGACCTTTATATTCTCAGTATCTACACTAAGCCCTCCCCCTTACATACTAGAGAAAGAAACAAATAACTGCTTTGACTACACTAGCAGCCAACCTCCCCCTTACCACCCCCCTCCCCAACCTCCCAAACTTTTTTCCAGCTGTAACCATTATGAGTGATGAGTTACTAGTAACTGCTCAAGTTCAAAC
>CABFWB010003211.1:27468-38437 GCA_902151455.1 Timema bartmani | reverse complement strand
TACTTGGTTTTATTTTTTATACTGGAATATACTGGAATTTTGAATCAAGATACCGGAAAAATATTAAGTCTTTTTACATTGAGTGAAATGTTGGATTAAGCATTTTGAGACCCCTGATATAATTTGGACTACTGATTGTTCTATTTTGACCACCCCAAACTTTGTTCCAGCTGTAACCATTATGAGTGATGAGTTACTAGTAACTGCTCAAGTTCAAACTATTGGTGTACCTGCCTGACCTTGACATTCCATTGGCACAGCACAGTTTGTTGTGTTCTTCACTTCATTCCCCCCTTCTCTCTCTCTCTTTCTCTCACTCCTTCCCCTCTCTCACTCCACCTCACCCTCTATATCCCACCAAAACCCAACCAACTACCCTTTCTAATAGGGATGTTTGATTCATGGGCTTTGAATCGATTTTCTGGATCGATCTAGATCAAAAGTCGTATCGATTCAGGCAAAAGATCGGGTGCTTTGAATCGATCCTCCAAAGATTGATCTAACGATTCATGTAAATAAAGTTAGCTCTATCTGACTACACTAACCAAAAGTGGCGCCCCTAGAAATTTACACCGAGTGAAGGAGGGGCGGCAAAATGTTTGATTAGGAGAGGGGCGGCAAAATGTTTGATTAGGAGAGGGGCGGCAAAATGTTTGATTAGGAGAGGGGCGTCAAAATGTTTGATTAGGAGAGGGGGCAGCAAAATGTTTGATTAGGAGAGGGGCGGCAAAATGTTTGATTAGGAGAGGGGCGGCAAAATGTTTGATTAGGAGAGGGGCAGCAAAATGTTTGATTAGGAGAGGGGGCAGCAAAACTGTATTGAGGGGAGAAGTGGGTGAGGCAGTCAAAATGTATGACTTATTAAATGCCTCTGGAAGATAATTATATTATTTTTGTGGCAGCCACAAAGAGCAGTGATTTAAATAATGTTTGTGGCCTTACATACAATGTACACTTTGTTTCTGTTCTTTTTTTCCAATTTGTAAATTTAGGGGCACTTGTGTGTAGTGCTAGGCTTACTATTGTATTTTATTCACAATGAGGAGCACTTTAAATGTTTCACTCGAAGAGAAGAATCAGTGGTGGTGGAAAACCATATTTATATAAGAGGAAGGAGGCAGTTAGTAAAATTATGTATTTTTTTAAAAGAATTTTGCCCTCCAAATCAAAAGGGAGATTGGGGATCCAGGATCTTCCAGAAGATTCTTAAGATAAATCAGGCTGTATATTGGAGACATACCAGAACCTTAACCACTAGACCCCAGAGAGGGACGCACTTATTTTCTTTCCTCAGTCATAGCTAATTAATCTCTTAGAAACTGTGAATTCAGTACACCTTATTTGTTTGAATTGTTTGAGAACCCGTGATTAAACTAAAACTAAATACACTTGCTGGCATCTATCTTGAGGAAACCTCAAACTACCAAAACTCCATGGGACAAATGAGCTTTTTACGAAATACTACCCTGAACTATTGACTTTTTGGCCAACACGTCACCATAAACATAATACAGAATAAAAACGTGATGTGATCATTTACAGAACCTTGACGTAAAAAGAGCAGATCGGTGGATTATTCACATCACTTCACTTCACTTATTACTTCACTTTACTAACCAAACTAAAGACAAATAATAACTAATTAGTAGCTGAAGATTGCAACACTTGTTTTTTTAAATTTTCCTAGTGGCCTACTAATAATAATCTAATAGCTACTATCACACGACACTTGCTTGTACTAGAAATCAAGTGTGCTAGCTAGCGCCTAGATATCTGTATACTAGCTAGTAGAATAGAAACGGGACTAGAGTATTCACACGCTGCTAGTTTGGTACTAGGTTGTAGTGCAAATATTTACGGAACGTCAGAGATTAATTTTGGGTGCAGCAGCTGCATTAACTATTAATAATGATATTGAAAATGATGAAAGGGAGCGTAGGAAAATAATATGGACACGGGAATGGCTTGAAAGACGAAATAATGTTCGTGGGATGCTAAAAATTATACATTCGGAGGTTAGGTAGGATAAATTCGGGGTGACACTAACGTTTAATATCTCCCTAAATTTGTATTCATTTATTTACGATGTGGTTAGAGGCCCCTAAGCCCATGGATGCCCAAGTACAGTATCCTTGATACACAAATGTTCTTCTTTAGGCCTTCGCAAACTATATTTTTTTAAAACCCACCCAAGGCTGGCATGCTATCAAGTTTGTTTAGATTAAAATTGGGCCTGGAACACAGTTTGTTGTTTTTAGATGACATGTTTTTAATTAAATATATATTAAATATATTGTCATATTGTGGCAATTTAGTATTATATAAACAAGGATGTTTAGAATAATTTTCTGCCAACAACAAAATCACATCCGATGACAATGTTATCGCCATTTCTACCATTTCTTTACACAAAGTCTCAGCGCGCATTGATTGGTTGAATTATACAGACTAGGGTCAAAACTAGTACGAAAATAGCGCCTGTTCTATCCTTACAACTAGTATGGTAGCCAGTACCAAGAGGCAGAACCAGTATACTTTTTCTGATTCACACGACGCTAGACGATGACGTGCTAGCTAGCTAGAAGCTAGCACACTGGATTTCAAGCACGAGCTAGTGTCATGTGATAAGGGTTTAGTAGTAAAAAAAACATTAAATAAAGCCAAACAAATTAAATTTCCCTGAATCGATTTGAAGTTTCTATTTCTTTCGATATTTTGATTCGATCTTTTTGAAATTGCTTGAAAAAGAATCGATACCTGAATCAGATCGAGGCCTTGGAATCGATTAGTCGAGAGTAAAGAATCGATTTTCAAAACGATCGAACCTTCCTATTCCTTATTATAATTATATAAATGATGTTATTTACTAATAGTTTCAACTGAATTTACTGTAGATGGAATTTGGTTTTAAAATGTTGGCTATGTGTGTATGTTTATTATGGTTCTGGATCATTGATCTCTATAATATAACTGGATGGACAATTAGACATACACATACACATACACATTGCCAAGGAGCAAAGCGTGACGCTAAAGATTAACGTCTGCTAACTGTGGGGGGACAGATTTAACGGTTTCTTTCAATGTTATTATGTGAAAACATATAACTGATGAATAAATGTGTTATGGTTTGAAAATAGTGAAGTATTAAACCACACTTTCCTTAAGAAACGTTTACGTTAAAGGATATACATTTCAGTTTTACAGATAGTACAGTACAAATACGAATAAAAATGTTAACATATTTAAATATGTATTTATCAGCAATGTTGTTTAAAGTCTGCCAAGACCAGATTCTAATATATACGGGTCTGGCTACTCTTTAGTTCCAGTGATCAGATATTGAAGCCAAATGGCGTTAGTGTCGTTGCGGAATTGCGCGCGTAATTTAAATTTTGAAGAGAAGTTTGAACCTCCAAGTTTACATTTTACTGGTGGACAGTAATTATTTTATCCCGAACGTGATAACTAGTGAATAAAAAGAATAGCTCACAACAAATGATAACATATAAATTACAATTAATCATTTGCTCCTCAATTTAAGATCATTTAAGTTTGAAATACTGTATTATAAATAACATGGTAATTATTTGTTTGGGAAAATGTGATCTTATAAACATGGCTATAAATTATTATTTAAAACATGTATTGATGTATGAAGGGACTAAGGCATCAATCAGTCTTACCATCTAGCTCATAGCATCTGAGGGGATTTTGGCTTAATCCTGATGAGTAGCATTTAGGGTAATTTTTCTGAATACAAAAATTAAAGTCTTTCCTTCAATAAAAGGATAAGGCAAAATGTAAAAATGAAGTAAGCAAACGTGAAGAGTGAATGTGAAGTGTGATTTTTGAGTGCATTTAAAAAATATTAATTTACATTCGAAAGTGTGAGGGGTGTTAATTAGCTATCTTAGAGGGTACTTTCTTGCAGAAGGCTCAATACCGAGACAAATCAATACCACTCACCTTTCACTTTTACTCATTTCGTTCTTGCATACAGTCTATAAAGTTTCAATATCGTTTTATTATTTAAAAATGAGATTTAATCATAGTACGTTGGTAATTCCGTCTTTATAATGGTCCCAGGTTTGTTTCCCGCCTTCAAGTAGACATTCTTAAAATACTATATTTGACTTAAGCGCCAAAACCATTATTGATAATACCTATCATCCCTAAATATTATTTAATTAAATTGCCGTAGTAATATTACTTGCATCAACAGATCGATTGTTACTACCAAGCTGTAGTACAGTCATATAAAGAGAATTTATCACGTCAGGATGTGAGCAGTTTCAGTCCTCTATGAATAATTTAATACTTTTGTGGCAAGTGCCATTAAAAAAAGCAAACAAATAGTGTTACTTTTTTAATGTGATGTTAAATACTTTCGAGTGCAAATAATATAATTTTAGTTTCTATCGATTCTCCATAGCTTTGTGAGTGTATTGATACAAAAAACTATCAATTTTTTTTAATAATTAACAAAAATAAGTGAAATATTTATACGGAAGATTTTTGAGCATCGTCCCCTTTTTACTTAACCTTTCAAACCTTTCATGTGCAAATAAATGTCCTTTGTCTGGATTTTGATTCTAGTGAGATGTATGAATATTACAAAATCTAATTATATTAAATAGGCCTAGATATGATTATAGTATTATTTGATTTGCCATTTACTTGCAAGTATAAAGGGCAATAGAAATTTCTTAATGATTTGCTGTTTTGAGAAAATAAAGTGTTTTGCTTTTATCAGCTCTAGAGCACCATCCCCAATTAAAAAATAAGCTTTGATATTAGCCAGGCTTTCAATCATATTGAAATTAAGGAGTCTGATCACAAGTACTTAACAATTAACACTATAAAGGAGCTCTATCAGTATAATAGACTTCCATTTGGCATTACTACTGCTCCTTCCATATGGCAGAGAACAATTGAGGGTATTTTGAAAGATATTAAAGGAGTTCAAGGTTTTTATGATGATATCTGTGTTAGCTCTAAAACCGAAGCTCAACATTATCAATTGCTCAAGTCAGTGTTTCAGAGGCTGGAAGATTATAACATCAGAGTTAATGTGGACAAGTGTACCTTCCTAAAACCCTCCATTAAGTACTGTGGATTTGTCATAAGCAAGGAGGGTATCTACAAATGCCCTGAAAAGGTGGAAGCAATTTTGAAAATAAGGCCACCAACTACAGTAACAGAATTAAAATCTTTTTGGGGGCAGTCAATTTCTATGGTAAATTTGTACCAGACCTCAGTACTTTAGGCCATCCTCTTTACAATCTTTTAAAATCGAAGGTAGATTTTAATTTCAATGACGTTTGTGTCAAATCTTTTGAACAAGTTAAGGAAACAATGGCATCTGACAGGGTACTTGCCCACTTCAACCCGAAGAAAAAAATTATCCTCTCTACTGATGCCAGCCCTTATGGTTTAGGGGCAGTATTGTCCCATCGCATGAGTGATGGCACTGAAAGGCCAATCGCCGTTTCTAGTCATACCTTGAGCCCGGGGGAGCAAGAGTGGAATCAAGTAGAAAAAGAAGCATGTACCATTATATTTGGCGTGAAAAAGTTTTTTGCCTATGTCTTTGGTCATCGATTCATCTTAATAACGGACCATCGTCCATTACTCTCCATCTTCGGATCATCAAAGGGTCTTCCTGTTCTGTCTGCTCTATGACTCCAGAGGTATGCTATATTTCTTAAATCATTCAATTATGGCATTCAATATCGTCCAGGTGCGGAGCACGGGAACGCAGACTGTTTGTCACGTCTACTTCTGCAAGCCCAAGCAGATGATTTTGACAGGGATTTAGAAGTTTTTAGTTTAGGCCAAATCAATGTACTACCAGTTACCGCAAATGAAATAATTAAAAGCTTGAACAAGAAAAAGGAAGCTGCGGAACTAATCCAAGCACTCAAAACGGGAGTTACCTTAAAACCCATGAATAGTTGGGGACACCCACAGCATGAATATTCATTGTTCCGTGATTGTCTTTTCTGGGGCCAGTGGGTGTATATACCCACATGCCTAAGATCCAGAGTATTAGAAGCGCTACACGAGGGGCACATGGGAGGGGTTAAGAGCAAAGCATTGGCACGAAGTTATGTGTGGTGGTCTAAAATTGATTTGGATATTGAGAAAATGATTTCAAACTGTTTTTCTTGCCAACAGAGGAAAAACAACCCAGCCAAGATATCCTACAACAAGTGGCAATGCCCTTCATCATCTATGGAAAGGCTCCATATAGATTATGCAGGCCCTCTCAAAGGCATTCATTTTCTTATTATTGTTGATGCTTTCAGCAGATGGGTTGAAAAAAATATTACTTCTGCAACAATTAAACTGCTGAACATTTTTTTTTACAAATTTCTGTCTTCCCCACGTCATAGTGTCTGATAACGGCCTTTAATTTACCAGCTCAGAATTCTCAAACTTCTGTTCTGAATTAGGAATCAAACAAAAATTGATTGCACCATATCATCCCGCTTCCAATGGTTTAGCGGAGAGGGGAGTGCAGACTTTTAAAGCCTCTTTCAAAGCAGCCATACTGAGTGGAAGCAATATTAGCGATGCTATAACTAAATTCCTGATAGCCTATAGGAGGACTCCCCACTCCATCACTGGACTATCTCCTGCATTTCTCTTTTTGGGACGTACGCTAAGGAGCCGTATAGATTTAGTAAAGCCCTTAGGTCCACTAGCCCTTCAGCGGTGTTCCCAGGATTCTGTGAATGTCCCAAGAGTTTTCGAGGAAGGGTCAAACGTTACTTTCCGTTCCTACAGAAACCCAGAGATAAAGTGGCTGTTGGGAACTATCAAAGAAAAAAAGGGCGATTTACATTATTTAATAAAACAAGGGAATAGTACATATTTCCGCCATTTGGATCAAATGAAGCCAGTGGGGGAGGAACTTAATATAGCCAGACTCCCAGCTCAAATCCGAGACCATCTAGGAGGTCAATAGCAGTTGAGCCATTCAATCCGACATACCCTCTTTGATAGACTGGATTCATACCAATAAACTCTTTATTAATTAAAAAAAACTAAACTTACCGTAGCCCATCTTCGTCACCACTTGTTATGTTCTAATTTGATACACTGCCACGAATCCTGTTCAACATTACTTTCCGGAATGGCGATCACATCTGTCTACATCCACTGTGACCTTTCACGACTCCGTCGTATGACCCAGTGTAGCCAATCACTCCACAACACATTTCCTCACATTAATAACATTTTGATATATAAATAATATCTAAAGTTAGGGGAGTAGAAAAATCAGTTATAATTTATAAATAAACATACAAGCAGCCAACGACATACGAGTGGGGGTAGCTGATATCTAGCATAAGTTTTTTTATGGCAAACATTTATCAACCAAAGTGGAAATAATTAAGAGAAAAACTAATCTTAAATTATAGAAAGCAATTGCACACTTTCCTTTGGCAAAATTCTTTCATCACTATCTGCTACAATCCACTTTCGTAGAATATCTTTTGGCCAAAAATGTTTTTCACAAAATCTATCATTAGATTCTTTTTTTCTAAAGAACTTTTGACCAGTAATTTTCCTTGTATTTATTTCTCACAATCATGTCTCTCGAAATTTGATATCGTAAAACGTTGACACGTCAGTTTTAAAATAATTTGGAAACTTACATTTATTTTTGACATGTGAAGTCATTGTGCAGAAATAAAATCTTATAAAGCCGAACGGCTGTTGTTATAAAACGTCACAACTATCCGCAACGATCACAACGCTTTCTCATATAGTGGCAAATCGTGTAACTAAAAATCTTCAAAGTCTGATCAACTTTTATTTAGTTTCTTGAGTAGAGTGTCATAGGGGTTAGTCATGTCGTGTTAACTTGATCTGTGAACCAGAGAACAATTTAAGCCGATTATTTAATTCGATTATTAAACTAGATTAATCGCAATCCTACTAATTTGTAGAAATAATCGATTACTAACATCAAAATAATCGATTATAATCGCCCATTCCTAAGCTCAGCACTACATTGTGTAAAGCATAAGTGTGTAAGAGAAAGAGAAAAGGGCATAATTAAGTAAAATGTCAAAGCTATTTTTGTATTGGAAATATATCTAGTAGTTTTAGTTTAAAATTGTGTTTTAAAGAATTGGCGCTTTATCAAGATGGACAAATTAACTCTCATTTCAGGCACATTATTTCTGGCAGCTGACTTATTTGCTATAGTCAGCCTAGCAATGCCAGATTGGATTATAACTGACGTTGGAGGTAAGATTTTTGTTGTAAGAGCTAGTTTCGACGAATATTTGTGTTTTAATATGCAAACCTTCAACACATCAAAATATGATGTATAAGGTTTATACACGTTTTTCAGGACATCAACTTTTATATCTCAAGCACTGTAAGGACCCCAGCAAATACTTTTCTTTAAAACTGATTTAAATATGACACATCTCTTTTAACCTTAATTTAAGGGACATTATAATAGTCTCATGATTGTTCAACAAATGGCAGCACTAACTCAATTTGAGGTAAAATTGGACTTTCCCTCTTCCCCCTCCACCCTTAATTTATGATGACCACTCAATAAGCTGTCAATGTTTTATCCTCAATTTTTTAAACTTTAACCCAATTTTTCATATAAGCCTATCCCAACAGGTTTTTATATATTTAAATTTGACCATTGTAAACAGGGAGTCAAAACAAAATACTTATCGGTTCTGGTTCTATACATATAGAGTTCCTGTTCGTTTCAGTTCTTAAAAAATTATATTTGGCTATAGTGTGATTCAAAGACAGAATTCTTTTTTTTTCTCTCTCTCTGTCAAAATATGAGAAATTTAATGTTTTCTAGCACCTATACAAAACAATATTCTGAAGTTTCCGATTAAAACAAAACAAACATGTTGAAAAAAAATTCAAAATCATAAAAAAAAGTCCTATAAAGCTCACCTGATTGGAATTTTTAAGCACAGGTTCTATAAATAGTTATATATGTTTATCTATTCATGCATGAAAGGTTAAGCAAAACTCATTAGGCCTAATTTTTAATTATTCATAGATGAAAGTTTAGGTTAAGCTCAGTTCTTTTTTTTAGTGAAAACATTAGGCCTATTAATATTTTGCATTAAAAAATATACTATCACGCGTCAAAAGATTTCCTACACGTTAGAGATATTTGGTGAGCTACTCATGCGCAACACAGTTGAGATGTGTGATGGTTAGAGATATTTGGTGAGCTACTCATGCGCAACACAGTTGAGATGTGTGATGGTTAGAGATATTTGGTGAGCTACTCATGCGCAACACAGTTGAGATGTGTGATGGTTAGAGATATTTGGTGAGCTACTCAAGTGCAACACAGTTGAGATGTGTGACGATCTGCTTCAGGTTGTTTTGTTGGAGGATGTTTAAAGTTTTTTTAATGAAGGTAATAAAACATTAGTTACTGGTAGTCATTGACAAAATTTAGGTCTATTACTTAAAAACGATAGTGTGTGTAGAAACTTATTGTGTACCAGTATTAATAAATACATAAAACCACCAAATGAGCTATAATTTAAGGTGTCTTAATGTTCAATGAAAGTTTTGCTAACACAAGGAACATTTCTTTCCGCGCAATGCTACGTCATACGGCAGAAGGTTACCCGGTCAATCAGGTGAGTTTTTGAATAGTTTTTGACAAGGTTTGTCTTGTTATGATCACAAACTTCCGAATCTTGTTGTATGTATAAGTGTTAGAAAACATTAAATATTTCTAATAATTTGACACTGAAAAAAAAAAGCCCAACCTCACTTCATACTATCCCCTTTTGTAAGAGGAAAAATCAGTTTCATGCACATAGAGAAGACTTACAAAAATTGAGAGCAACAATCCCCAAAATGTTAAAGAGGCTTTAACATTTTGGGGAAACAATATTTAAAAAGCCAATAACACAGCTTCAAAGCATTCGCCTAGCACTACTGCGATATCCACTTTAGTGAACTACAAGGCAGATCATATTTCATGTGCACCCATTGATTAGGCCTGTACAGAATAATTCGCAATACATTTGTAGGAAGAATCTAACATAGAGTTAAGAAAATTACTGGAATGGGTCAAACATTACAACAATTTACAACACAACAAGACGTAGGACAGGTTTCCAGAGATACTACACTGCAGGAGCCAAATGAGATCATTCTAGACAGTTGGCCTAGTAATAAAGAGGAAACAATCAAATTAAAAACATTATGGCATTGCATGAAGGTATATTATGGAGGTAACAGAGCAATTCCGAAAGAGAAACAGCCAAACTACATGCTTGAATCTACACTTTGAAGATCTAGAGACTCAGTTTACTGGCCAGGCATAAAAAACAACACCTCAAATACATAATTGACATGTGAGGCATGTAAGACAATGTATAGAATAAATGAAAACACATCTGTAGCAAAGAATTGCAATGGATCTGTTTGAATTATATGGAGATAAATATCATAAAGTTGTAGACTACCTATTATTCATTCACGATAGGTCTTTACCTGGATGACAGTTCAAAAATCATATGTTTAGGTTTTGGGTTACCAACACTTGTAAAAGAACACTGTTTTGTTATGAATGTTAAGTTTTTTAATTACATGTTATATTTTACATTTAAAATAACTTAAACTTAAGTTTTCTCACATTATTTCATTACTTTTAACAATTTCTTTTTACCCAATTCAAAACAATATTTTAAACATATATTAAAAGTACCTATTCTTTGTTTTGGAATGTTATATATGATGTGTAATATAGTGCATGCATTAATACCTTTAATAAAGGCATCGTATTTACTTGGTAAAGATAAAATATTTGTAATTTATTTTATATATGATTAACTATTTTATTATTAGTTTATTGTTTTTAGAAATATTTAACTGAATAAAATATAATCGTCTGCTGCGAGGATACACCATTTTAAACAACTTGTCCGCGTCATCATCAACC
>CABFWB010003211.1:0-24186 GCA_902151455.1 Timema bartmani | reverse complement strand
AATCCAACATGAAATCACTCCCTACTGTAGATATTGGGTTCGCAACATCAGCAGCTTTGAAAGGAATTAAAGACATCAAGATACTTCATTTCAGAGGAGATTGTCAAAAATTTCTAGTTGATCTCTGCAACAAACTTTTACGTAAGTCTCCTACAAAATTGTCAAGGGTGCTAGTTGTCTCTCTCCTGCAGACATGCTCAATCCATCTGTTAGGACCAATAGGATAATTTCTGCATTAGAAGTCCTATTAGACAAGAAACAACTATCTAGCGTGCAAGCTGATGTTGTAAAAAGAGACTATTTGGACTTTGTATCAAAGCAAGATGTTATTGACTACCTTAAACAATTCACTTCAAGTGGTGACCAGCTTGTTAAGTTCTTCATGAATATTTTTTCTAGAGTAAATACATCCCAGAAACTACAATATTTCACTAAAAAAGTTCTTGTCCCCTTTCATAGCAATGCAGCCATTGAGTGAAGTTTTTCTGTGAATAAAGAATGTCTGGTTGAAAACCTACATGAGGACAGCCTTATTGCTCAACGTGTAACTTATGATGCAGTCACCACAGGGGAGGATTTCTAAATATGACAATTTCAAAAAAGATAATTCATGCTGTAAGGAATGCATCAGGAATAAGGAGAGAAGCGCTTGAAAAGAAGAAAAAGTAGACTTAACGTCAAAAAAGAAAAACAGCATCTGAAAAAATTAAAGAAAATTAGAAGTGAAAAGAAGAACAGTTTTGCAGAAAGCAAAGGAAAAGTCAGAAGTGTTAGAACATAAAATGCAAAAGTTGAAAAAGTTTTGTGGTTGAATGAATTTTAACTTTTGTCTACATTATTAAAAAAAAAATTATTTTGGGTTTTATCATCTTAATTTCTAATAATGTTAGGTAACTGCAATTATCTTTATTTCCAAGTAATTTTTATCAACATAATATTTGTTGGTTATTTTTCACTGAAGATTCTGTAGCCTATCTTTATTACTATATATTTACTAAACAACTTCACTATCAAAAATATAACTTGTGGAAAGTATCGACTGTCAAGGGGTGGTGGAGATAATAGTTAGTAATAGTTAGTTTTTGTGGTAAACTCTCTGGCTGTAATCATTCTTTGAAGTTGCGCCACCAAGGCTGATTACTTGTACCTCTAAAGTTCTATGAGTGAGGTGAAATGACCTACCAATTTAGTCAGGAGAGCTATTTTCACATACCTTCCAGGGTTCTTTTACATGCCACATGGAACCGACGGCTTTACTTCCCCTCCAAAGTATGTTGAGTGAGGCGAGCACTTTACCCCAAGACCACCGAGGTCGACGGTGGTATAGGTCATTCAAAAAAGTGTGTGTGGTTTTTTTTTAAAAGATGGGTCGGATCCACCTTTTTTCAAATCTGAAACTCTATTTTGCCATCAAATTCCTAATTAAAATTTGAATTTTAGAAAATATTGTAAACATAAGTGTTTAACTTTCCAAATAACTAGGGTTTTTTCCTTCACTTCTGATTTTGTTAACATTAAATGGTAAATTAATGATCTGGGGTTTGGTTGTTAGGTTTTTCCTATCATTATTTTGGTTTTAACCACAAGAAACTATTTAAACTATTTTAATACCTTTAAAAAAATTACTCAAACTTAGTACCTATTTAAAAAAATGATTATGATTTGATCCATGAATATTCCTTGTAGGTTCTAGGGTCCCATCCATAGTAGGCTATATACTAGAATATATGCGTCAATACACTTGATTCTTGATGTAAAAATGTTTAACTATGACAGACCTAGGCCTACCTTAACTTTCTCATTTTATGATTTTGAAATAGGGATTGCTTGTTTCTGAGTACCTTTAATATATACTGGATTTCTTTTTTAAAAAATACTGGAAATATATTGGAATTTCAAAACTATAATCAGGTAGACACCTTGTCTGATATTTGGAAGGCAGATAAAGCACCGAACGTCAGATGTCCTGTGATTATTGAAACAATTAAAAAAAAAAACAAGATTTTAGTAGATTTGGGATTCTAGGTGTACTAGTGACATACAATAGGCTTCTATTTTCAAGCAAATATTAAAAAAAACTTTTCAGAGGGGTGGAAATTCCACCATATCACATCATCTCCCATGCATATCCAATGGAATGGCAAAGCAGAAACTGCAGTAAAAACTGCTAAACAACTTTTGAGGAAGGCCAAAGCAGCTGTGAATGATAAGTGGATAACAATTCTAGAATGGCGTAACACCTGCTTTGGTGGCCACATGGACTAAGGCGCTATTCTCACAGTAGACTAGACTGCCGATGACATTGAGGTTCAAATTTTGGCCAGGTGTACTGAGGTTGTTTTTTCCACTCTCCCACCATGCAAATGTGAGTACACTTCCTCTAAATATAACCATTAGCATAATTATTAGTACATAAGCATATAACCCAAACAGGTAGTAAGACACAGTGCTAAGTAAACAAAAACAAAGTTACATATAAATTCCAGCGCAACTATTAATGTCAAGATGCACTAACTAAAGCACCACTCCCAATAAAAGAACATGAGGTGAAACCAAAAGTCACTAAGCAGGTCACACAAAAGATAAAATTAAGAAAACTGTATATTAGAAGTAGGGGTATGTGAGCTCAATTTTTTAAATTTGAGTCTCTCTCGACTGAGATTTTCATAAAGCTCCCGAGTATCGAGTCAATCTTTAGCTTGAGTTGAAAAAATATATAATTTTAAAGTATAACGCTATCGATCGAGTTGTATTGATCTTAACTTAATTTGTATCTACTGTAAAGGTTTCTGTAAGAGGAGGTTTGAGATCGGTGTTAACTGTCACTAATATCAGCCATACACCGCTTAGTAGGCACAAAGTCACGTTGCTTTGTAAATTAGCTGAGGCCACAGATACCTCCTGATGGCGTGAACTGTATTCTAGATGTGTGGTTGTTTGTGTTTGCCATGAATAGTACTAACGGAGGTTAGAATTGACCTGGAGGGATAACACCAAGGATTCCCCTCCTTAGACACTCATTTGAATGCATATCCCTAAAGAGTAAAATGAGAAAACCCTACACAATGTGACAATCATTTCTCAAGAATCTAAACTCATTAGTGCTTACCGCTAACTGCTCATTGATATGTCTATAACCCCTCTGGGGAAATAAATACATACTACCCTCACAAAAAAAAAGTGAGAAAAGGGCAAATTTTGTTTTTAAACTGAAATTAAAGTTCCAAAAAGAGGGGTGTAAAATGATATTAAAAATGATTTTTTATACAAAGTAAGAACCTTCAAGCACCAATAAGAACTTTTTTTAACTAAACAAATAAATGGTACGGAATTCCGCATGGACTTTCTCGCTCTTTTGTTTAGAAATGGAGATACTTACTCAAAACTCGTAATATATGTGAAATGAAATTAATATACACTAGCAAACCCAAGCATAAATTGCACTATATTTATGTAAAACATTTTTTGAGTCCCGGTTTTAAATTTTATCATTTTATTTTTTAAGAATTATGTTCTCATTTGTATATTTGGACCGATAAAAAAGATCAATATTGGGTTCACAAGGGTCAACACTTCGGATTAAAATTTTCGACATTTTATTAGGTGTTGCACATAGTCAGTTCAGCGCATTGATATTAAATTCCTCATTTATAAATTTTGACCAATAAAAAATGTAAATATTGACTATTGAGTCTAAAATGGAGATAAATCATTGTAATTGGTTTAAGGAAAAATAAGAAACTTTTTGAGAGACTTACTTATACTTAATTACTCTATGGCATTGGGAATTATTGCATTAAAACTTAAGTAGTATCTCTTTACAACTAAAGCTGACAAAATTGTATTAATATATTTCCCAATATCTCGGAAACTGTTGGTTTTATAAAAATATATTTCATATAAAAGTTTTTATTTTTAATAGTACTACAATTTTGCAATTATAAGTTATTTAGTACCTCAAATAGTTGCGGAGATACGGAAATTTCCGCTTCTGTAAAGTACCCTCAAATTAATTTTCATGGAAAAATGGAAATAGCCAGTTTATTTATAATCTTATTCAACGCCTAGATACGAATTTTAATGAAAAACAATTTTTTTTCTCTTTTCACCCTTTATTAAACTACTCTTAATTTTAAGTTCAAACAGACAGACGACATTGCAAAGGCCACTTTTTAGGATTCGGGGGGCCATGAAACATCGACAGCCATTAACATTTCAGGTTAGATTTTTTTTTACGGTCGCAATACTTTACCTTTTGTGTTTGAAAAGTTAAAAAATATAAATATTTGCATATAGCTTGAAAGTTATTGGTTTTATAAAAATATCCTTCGAATAAAATATTTGTATTATAATTAGATCTACATATTTGTAATGATAAGTAATTTCATATCTCAAATTATTTTCAGAGATATGATAAAAAATGAGAATTTATGCATCAGACCGGAGCCCTTAAAGTCATTTTGCCGAAATATTGAGAATAGCCATCTTGTTTGGAATATTTATAAATGTTTTTAAATGAAATTTAATCTAAATCGTTTGAGCCGAATTTGTTAAAATCAACTTTTTCTCTTTTTGCCCTTCAGTTAACTACCCTTAATTTTAGGGTTAGATATCCAATTCCAAAAAACCCTTGGGGCAACCCTATGTAAACCCTAGATACCAAGTTTTAGCCCGATCAGTAAAATAGTTTAGGCTCTAGTTGGAGATACAGACAGACAGAAGGAAATTCAAAAACACACTTTTTCGGATTTGGGGGGTCATTAAACGTCGAGATTCATCAAAATCTCGAGTTCGATTTTTTTGACGATCACAATACTTTTTCTACTTGTAAGATAGCGAGAAAGTAAAAAAATATAATATATATATATATATTAATTCCGGTTCTTAGGCAATTTAATTTTTGGGATCCTGTTTTGGTTAAGCCTACTTAAAAAAAACTTAATTTACTTATCTGTTTTGGTTCAGTTCCCAGATTGTAAACAAGTTAAAAGTAAAACTGGTGATGGTACATACAATATCACACATTTAAGGCACTTTTTTTTACAAACAAAATATTCCTCTTTTATAAGATACTAGCAGAAATAACCAGCGTTGCCCAGGGTAACCACGCAATGGATTGCGTGGCTACCCAGGGCAACACTTTTTTCTCCAAACAGACAGAATAAAAACTCTTCATTTTATTTCTTCCAAATTTTTAGTTAATTTAAAAAAATCAAATCTAAATATTTAAATTCTGGCTTCAAGGCGCACATATTTGTGCAGAGAAGCTACTACAGTCAACTCTCGATTCTACGAGCCCGGGAATAACGTCCCTTTTGAAGTAACGACCCTTTTTGGGGGAATCGTGAAAAATGTGTAAAAAAAAGTTGAACATTCTAAGGAAATCGGCCGTAAAATATGTGTGTTGCACTTATTTAGGTCGCTGGGTTGCGATTATTTTTGTGAGCGCTGTATTACTAGTACCTGGGGTAGGTCAGGTATAAAAATAGACACCACCCCATCAGTGCCAGCCAATAGCACTTGACTCTGTCCACCACCTCCCACAAGCAAGACAATGTTTCCCCGAGCACGACTGCCGCTACATCACACCCCAGGCTTGTTTTTGCCATTGTTATTTCGATTCTCGATTTGGTTACGTTTTTGGTTTGATTTTGTAAACAATTTTTGACGACTCACGCTATTTTTTTTTATTTGATACTAATTTATAATTTTGACGAAATGAGGGGAAATAGGACCTTCTTGACACTCGTGGAGAAGTAGGAGATAATCCAGGAAGTGTATGAGAAGAAGATTACAAAGACAGAGATTGCGTGGTGGCATGGTATCCAGAAGTCGACACTTTTCACTATTCTCAAAATGAGAGAAGAAATTGTGAATGCAGTGCAGAAGGAAGGCCACAATATAAAGGCCAAAAATTTGAAGGGTGCGACGCATGTGAATCTGGAGCAAAATATGCTGGAGTGGTTCAGCCAGCATAGAGGGCAAAACGTGCCTATAAACGGACTGATGATGCAGTGGAAGGCCAATTAATCTTTCTTGAGGTTGGGTATAGAAAACTAAGTGTTCAAGTGGGTGGCTAGATCGTTTCAAAGTGCATCACAGCACATCCAGCCACAATGTCGTCGGTGAAAGCAACACCAGAGAGCAACCCAACACCAGAGAGGGAGTGGATGCCCTTGCTCCAAAACATCCTTAGGCGCTATCAGCCTCAAGATGTATATAACGCTGATGAGCTGGATATGTTCTACAGCCTCATGTCAGATCACACTCTTGCTGTAAAAGGGGATAAGTGCAAGGATGCGAAGAGGAGCAAGGAGCGCCTCACCGTCCTTCTGTGCTGCAACATGGAGGGCAGCGATAAGATGAAGCCCCTCATGATCGAGAAGTTCAAGAAACCCCAGGGTTTCAAGGGCAACATCCTGCTTTTGACTATGATTTTAATAAGAAGGCATGGATGATTTCAGGGGTGTTCACGAGGTGGATTCAAGGCTTCGATTCGAAGATGGACGCTGCAAATAGAAAAATCATGCTCTTCGTTGACAATTGCCCCGCACATCTTGCTCTCGACAAACTCAGGAACATCGAGCTGGTGTTTCTGCCAAAGAACACCACCAACATGCTTCAGCCTCTGGACCGGGAAATAATTCAGCAAGTGAAGGTGAAGTTCCGCAAGATGCTTGTGCGGAGTATGGTGTGGAATCTCGACATGGGAAAGGAGGTCAAAAAGTGGGACGTGTTGAGGGCCATGGAGAGAATCGTTGCCAGTTGGAGGGCCGTGAGACTGGCGGTAATCGACAACTGCTTCCGACACGGCCACTTTGTCCTACCAGTCAGTGAAGAGACTTCAATATATGTGCTTACCGCCGCTGCCAGTGCCGAAGACCCAGATGACCCACCGCCAGTGCCGAAGACCCAGATGACCCACCGCCAGTGGACGCCAATTCTCAGCCAGGCTCCTACACAGAGCCGCAGCCTGGTTCATCAACAGCACCTTCGTCTGCCCACCAGACTTTCACTCGGTCGTGCGATGAGGAAACATGGCAGAGATTAGCCCCAGACTGCACTTATGATGAGTACATAGCAGCAGACGATGACATCACAGTTTGGGGCACCCTCGACAACGCTGATATAATCAGGGAGCAGCAGGAGTCCAGCGATTAAGAGGGGGAGGAATAAATGGAAGAAAAGCCTGAAGACATCCCCACAACGAAAGAAGTTTTGAAAGCCAGGGACGTCTACTCAAGAGTATTTAAGCGCCAGGGAGCTAGCGAAGAGCTGTGGTGCCAGTTCTATAATGTGAAAGACTTCGTCGAGTAAACTGGCGCTAAAAAGAATCAGGCCTCCATAATGGACTTCTTTAAGAAATAGGTAGTTTTTTCATATGTTGTCTAAAAAAATGCAATTTTTGCTATGAGGGTCGGGAGTTGAACAAAATCGGTTAAAATCCCAATAACGACCCCTTCGAAATAACGACCCTTTTCCAGGTAACCATGAAAGGTCGTAGAATCGAGTGTTGACTATAATGTTTAAATTTCAGACCTTGGCGTGGGGTAGATATCGCGCAATGCTCATGACAGACAGACAAACTCTTCATTTATTAATATAGATTTTATGTAACTTAGGGGAAAAAGTATGGATTAGGAACAGAAAAAAAGGTCAAAACCTAAGGATTATACCTAATCAACCTTTTTTCTCTCTAAAAATAACCAAATTTATACTAGCATTACACTCACAAAAATTTGGTGAATCTAATGATACTAAATTCAAGATTTGTTTCTTAAAAACATTGTTATAATGAAAATGAACAGTTCAAAACCAAACTCATCTAATTGACGCAAGAACAAATATAGTTGAAAAATTGCTCAACCAACAACAGGAGTTTTAAGTATATTATAGAGTTAATTAATGCACAATAATCTTCTGCAGCTACATACCACACTTCATTCTCTTTCACAACAGACAATATTCTAGTAAATGATTAGCTAAACTTTTCTTATCTAAATGAAAATACTCTTTCATATCCATTAACAATTTTACATTCATCTAACTCGCACAAGGTTCCATTAGAACTGAAATTGTAGTTAAGATCTGAGCCAACACCCACTGGAAGTCATCCACCTGAATTCAAATATTAAAATAAAGTAATGATAAATATTGTGTAAATATATTATTAGATTCCTTTTCAACTCAAATAGTTTATCATAATGAAGGTTGACTCTTTGTAGTATAAGATGTCATATCTGTATTGTAAGCGATAATGGATGTGTTGGTTTTGTATGCTTATGTTTAAACTTAGGTTTTATTGAGTTGTCTAAATATTGTAAAAATAAAATGATTTCAAATAAATATAATTATAATCTCATTGGATTCACCATTTCGTTGTGAGAATATATATTTTTTTAAATTTGTAATGACCCACCCTGGTGGCATAGTTAGTTAATGTGCTAGTTTTGTGTTGAGCTAGACTGCCGAGGATGGGGAGATCGAGGTTTGAATCTCTATCATGTGAATTGGGGGCTGGTTTTCCATAAATAGTTTTCCACTCTCCCTCCACGCAAATGCAGATTCACCTCCTCTTAATTCAACACTCCCAATCCCTAACCCATTAGCGTAATTATAACCCAAACAGGTAGTAAGACTCGGTGCTAAACACAAAAAAAAAGTAAGTAAGTAGATTACAGTGTATTATGATAATGTTCTTACACATCATTCCCTTTGTTTTTTAGTATCTTACCAAGGGGAAAACATTCTAAGGATAAATGAATAATACCACATGGTAAATGTTTAAGTTTGAAAAACTTAAGGTGCGATAGAGCGCGAGTAATTTTACAATTTTTATAGCATTACATTTTTTGGCCAAAATAAATCAAATACTTCTCCAGTAGCAACATAAGAGTTTAGTTTTCTGCACATGCTAATATCAACAGATCTTGAATATCTGTCAAGGGTGTCCTGGAATTTTGTCAAAACTTTTTAAATAAAGATAAAACTAAAGGAGTGTACTTTTTTTGTTTGTTTTTTCCAAATACGGTACCTATTGTATGTGTTTGTATGTCAGGTAACACCCGCCTTGGTCTGATGTGGACCTGTATGAGACTACACAACAGACCTCAAGTGTGCTTCCCCCCCAACTTACAACCAGAGTGGTTGTTAACCCTCGTGTGTATCTTTGTTGGTTGTATCTGTATCACCACTACCATCATCATGCTGGCCTTGTCTCACTGGGACCGTAATGTAGTTCCATACGCTCGCTGGGTAGGATTCACAGCCAGTGAGTAATGTCAACATTTTAACAATAAGGTGGTGTTTTTATGTTAATCTTAGTAAGATATTAGTATAGTATAACAGCCTAGTAATACTAATCAATGAACTAGAAATATATTGCAAGTACTTCAGTGTATTTAGTATTCAATTTAATATAAGGTCTTAAAAACTCAAAGATATTTGGCTTATTTCCTGATGAACAAAAAAATTAACACTTTCCCTATTCCTGTATTTTACTGGAATAATCGTTAAAATGTGTCCAACTATGTTAATACAGGCATGCGGTGGCAGTGGACATAAAATTATAAAACCTAAAGTTACAACCCCTAAAATTCAAACATTGTGGGCCTCAATTTACACAACTAAACTATATTTACTAACCACCTAATCCCACAAGACCTACCCTCATGAAACCTAACTTCACCAGGCAACATTCACAATACCTTACCCACAACATTAGGCACATGAATAACCCTCCACCCATTGGGAGCTAACTTTCTCAGATGATATTTGTGACAAAGTTTTTAAATGGCTTTTATTGAAACGTTAATTTATTTTTTCTGGGAAAAAAACCCAACAAATCAATGATAATGAGGGGGATTTCAATCTCACATAAATCAAAACAAACGAAACTTCAATTGTATTTAGTTAACTCCTCTTCAATATTGTAAACGGCAATTGAGGTAAGTAAACTAATCAACCTTGGATACATTGTGTTACTTTGTTATCACCTTTACCGAGGTTAAACACTATTTTGTTTTCAAAAATGAACACACATTTTTGTGGTAGGAGAGTGGGAAACCATTAAAATAAAACTCTTGATCACACTTGGTCACAATTTGAGCCTTGACCTCTGCATCACCAAGAAACTAGAGATGAGGCCGACATCATTGTCAATACATATCACAGAAAAATGAAATGTGTTCACAGATATTGGCCACTGACGGTCCATCTATACTTAGTAGTTTACAGATATATAAATGGGTAAAACATGATCAGGGGGGAAAAAAATTCCAGGAAAAGTCAGGGAATTTGAAATGAAAATTACTGTGGCCACCCTGAAAAGGCAAAGTGATAAACTAGCCACACACATTTAAACACATGTCTTCCTAATATAGCAAAGAAAGCTTGGAGACTTCGGAGGTTTTTATGAATTTTATAGATTGTCTCCATGAGCTATGCTATGAATTATTTCAATAAATAATTTACCTTGAGTTTAATAGTAGTTAATCATGTGAACTAGAATGTAAACTAAGAAAATTGATTCATATTATCTGCTTAAATGTTTGTATCTTTTTTCTAGTGGTTTTATTTTGCTTGGCTGCAGTAATATTTCCGATGGGTTTCCACGTTGATGAAATTGGTGGCCAACCGTACCAACTGCCGAACAGCCACCAGGTTGGAGTGTCCTACATTTTATTCGTCTTAGCACTTTGGATAACTGTGATTTCAGAACTGTTTGCTGGCAAAGTTTGTCTTCCTCACTTCTGAAAATCGTACACATCCATGGTATTAGAGTATTTGAGGAATAATTGGTCGAATGATATTCACTAAAACTCGATTCATTGGTACTTTATGAAGAAATCGAGATTAAAATCATTTCTTGCGGCTATTGAAGTAATTAGCAAATAAAGTTCACAAAATTGTTTTATTTTGTCTACTTTTATCAAAGAAAAGGATGTCAATTTAGTTGGATAAAGGGCAGAACAGCAAGGCAGTGGCACTCCCCTGTGGTCCTTGCACTAAGAATTGTTCATGTGATGTAAATTTTAATAAAAATCGCGTTTCTTTTATTGTCAATCAGTGTGTAGAGTAAACTAATAATAGTATTGTCTTTAAATAGCAAGTCATTGCTTATCTCACAGAAGAGCTGTGAGACCAGAATGTGGAAGGGACATGGTTATTAGAGTCAAAATATTTGTATAAGTCTTGAGTGACAGTGCTCGAAGTATTTTTTTAATTTTGTATATAAAACAATTACTTAATGTAAACAAGATGTATTCACAACACCTGGGCTTATCTAGCCCACACTAAACTATTTGTCAATAAAACCACATTCCGTTAACTGGGTTTTATTTATTAAAAAACCATAACAATCCTCATTTTGTGTAATTTTCTGAATGAACTTGTTTGCCAAGAGGGATTATGTTGGGACTATGTTGACTATATTTGCCCAGCAATTACCACACATACAAAATAATTTTTGGAGCCATATATTTTCTTGAATCCTCTTAATCACCTCAAACCACCCTTACAACTATTCACGTAACTGGTTAAACATTTTAAAAAGTTACAATCCCCTTTTGGACTAAAAACATCACCCGCACCGGTGGATGCATGATCTAACATGCTACACTCGCAGTAGACTACACTGTCAATGACGGGAAGATCGAAGTTTGAATCTCGATCAGGTGTGCTGAGGGTGGTTTTCCACTCTCCTTCCATGCAAATGTGGATACACTTCTTATAAATATAACCTTCCTAATCCTTGAAACCATGAGGATAATTAGTATATAAGCATATAGCCTGAACAGGTAGTAAGATGCGGTGCTAAAAAAACTAAACATTTTGGTGCACCTGAAGAGGATATTAAGGTGTTGCCATAAGAAAAGAGATAATTTAAATATTGGTTCTGTATCTCATATCATTTTAAAATGATGTTAAGAAGTATCCCATTGAGTGTCACTGTAAAATGAAGGTGAGATGTCTTGCTTTATCACCACCACATGAACCGTTTCCAGCCTGTGGCCGGCTTGGCTCAGTTTAGTCAAATGCCTCTTCCTCTGCCCTTAATCTAGTCTATTCCATTTTTCCACACACTTATTTTGCTTTAAACCTATCATGTTTCTACCATAGCCGACTTTGAAAAGTTATATATAATTATAGAATGTAATTGAATAATTCATATACAATTCCCCCAAATTAGGTTTTTTTTTTTCTAGCTGTGAAGTAGTGCAATGAAAATTATTACTTTTTACACAAGACTGTGCGGGATAGTCCTCAATGTATGGAAAGATTATATGTGCAAGATGTCTCGTATCAATGGTGAAAAATATGATATTTTAAAGATTGGTACAAAAGTGAAGAAAATATTTCCTCAGCACTAGAACAATCAAAAGTGAGGTTAAGTTTCAATTTTCAATATATTCAGTTTTATCTGGTGCTTTAGAACAACACACACTCACTTCAAGAAAAATTGTGCAGGTGACCCTTCTCTGTAGACTATCCAGAGTGGTTCTGTGTACTTGCAACAAATATTAACATCCCATTCATGCTCATATTCTATAAGTAACCATTTTTACCGCAACTTAGGAGCCAAAGTAAAAAAAAAACGTTATTTGTAATTTAAGGATTCTGTTAATTTGATGTTTCTCAATATGCTAGTTTTCTCCACCTTTCTTATCTGTTTGAAATGAATATTATCTATTAAATTTGAAATATTAGTTGCATTACTTCAGAGCCAGCTATATGAACATGAATAAACATAGATATAAGACAATTTACCTATTATTATTATTATTATGTCACTTAAGGGGGCACTTTTTAAGCCTATAAGAGATGCAAATATTTTAAATTAACAAATTACCTATTCTTCGCATAGAATATGTTTTATAATATGTATTTATATTTAGGAACCTTTCAAAGTTGGCCCAATAAAAATCCTGAAGCTGAGAAAGAAACCAAAAAGTAGTTTTTTGTTTTGCACTTGTTAACCAGATGTCCAAGCTATGTCAATCCAAAATTTCAGCACAAAAGATGTAGTGGTTTTGCGTGGAAAAGTAACAGACGGACACCATTTCATTTTTATATATTGGTAAGTTTATTTCTTTCCTCATGTATCACACCATATGTACCAAAATTTACTAAATTGTGAGATGATAATGCCACACTTTATTTTGCCTTAAAGATTGTATTATTTTTAGAAGTGAATTACTGGTGCAGATTTATTATCATTTTGACTTTTTGACACTAATACAGTATCGTGAGACCTATCTGAATTAGATAGTGGGCTAGAATCTAGTTAATTTGGTATGGAGTTAAGTTAATGGGATATGTTTGGTGATTTATGAGTTTTCATTTGTGAACAGACCAACTAGGGAATGGAAGAAAGTTGAGGTAAAGTGACTCAGTTTATGGGGTAGGAGGAGAATAAACTTGTGGGGGTTCTACCTGCATGGGCTCAATTGATTTTATATTTTAGCATTTCCACAAGTATATATAGCCTGTGTACCATCATAAAATAACCATCTACACATATAAAATAATAACCAATAAGTAAGTATCCTTCGGTTACCCTGAAAGGCAGAAAGCTTACCTTGCATTGTTCCATTGTGTGGCATTTAAGATAAGGCCATAGTGATTTCTGTCAAGCTAAGACTACTACCTTTCAGGGTAAACCAGGTGTACATAAACTTTTATTTCTGGTTTAAACTTATAAAAATAATTATTCATGCCGATATTTGTAGGTAAAAATAAGTTTGCTTTCCCTCATAGAATCAAATGAACTCAATCGTAGTCTAGTGAAAACATGACCACTGTATCTTCCTCTGCTTGGCTGTGAGCTTCTTCAATATCCGAGTCACTGTGATGTTGGTATTGGCTGCGATCTGGCTCAGTGTCAAAGTCACTGTGATGTTGGTATTGGCTGCGATCTGGCTCAGTGTCAAAGTCACTGTGACGTTGGTATTGGCTGCGATCTGGCTCAGTGTCAAAGTCACTGTGACGTTCACCTATCAGGACATCGTGTGACAGTGTAGAGCTCATGTGTACTTTTGATAGCGAGCTCAATCTTGATGCAGCTTGTTTCACTTGGATTGCCTGAACAAACATAATCCTTTCATTGTAGTTTCAACACAGTGGATATTTTTTATCTGATAGTCACAAGTTAAATAGTTTAAAACATTTTTGACATCAATTCATGTGAACATAACTTTTTTAAATAATAGCAATACCTATAATATAGTAAAATAATAATGATGTTGATTGAAAAAAGTATGTATTTTCTAGAAGTGTATTTCTATCAAATTTCTTATAAGCTAGATCATAGGGAAATCAAACAAGGTATGGGTTTCAGAGTTAACAAAGTGTACACTTGAGATTCAGCGGAAGATGATTTCAAAACAGCATTTTAGTTATCAAGTCTGTTAGAGTACTTCAGAGCGTTAGTAGTTATTTTCTACTTTGGGATTTGTTCTCATTGAAGGGGAAATAAGAGGACGTTTCTTGTTCAAAGCAACCGACGAGAAATTATTAGTAAAGAAAACAGCCAACACGGCTTGGAAAGGATCATTTCGTGGAAATGCAAAACAAAACAAACAGTAACAAACTTTAGATGTGTGTGTGGCTGCATGGTCTAGCGCTACTCTTGTGTTAGACGACTGCCAAGTAGGGATAGATCAGGGTTCAATCTCGGTCGGGTGCAATTCCTCAAATTACACCTATATCATCCCTTACCCATTAGCGTAGTAGGTGTATAGCCCGAACGGGTAATAAGACGCGTTGCTTAAAAAACTAAAGAATACGGGAGTGTTTTATGAAATTGTTTCCAACTTTGTCTCCACGCAAATGCATGTACATTTCCTCTAAATTCCTAACTTCAAGTTAGAATAATTAATAAAACAGTTAACAATAAAATAATAAAGAATATACTTAGCCAATGTGATAGTAATAGTCATATAAAAATATAATTAATATGTATTAATATTCTTGGTGGTTATTGCTTTTGAAGAAAAAATGTATATATATATATAAAACACTGGGATTATTATTACCCGTCCGAACAATACGGGTTATAACCACGATAGTAGGGTAAGGATTAAGATGGTAGGATTAACGAGAAATGTACCCGCATTTATGTGAAGGGAGAGGGAAAAAGCTTTTTAGAAACATGTCCTCAGTTCCTGCTGCCAAGATTGCCTATCCCCAGAAAAACATAATTATGAACCTGACATTGAGCCCACTGATAGTGTTTTATTTATATAATTATTATATATATTTAATTAGCTATACATTTGAGTACTTTTTAATGATGTGTGTAGTTTATACCACGCTACCCACACATGTGAGCACGTGGGAAAGGGTGTTAGTTTGGTCTATCCTAGTTGTATGGTGTCTAAGAGGTCAGGGTTTGAGTTCCTGTTGGGTGTGCAGACGGTTCTCTTACTTAAGTTAAAATTATTTCTCAAGTTTTCTACATGCAAATGTGGGTACCCTTCCTTAAGAATCCTACCTTTTATATATCCAACCCAAAATATAAATTTGCGAATATCCCCGTCGAGTAGTAAGACGTAGCGAAACAAAACAATGGTCTTAACATTGGCACGATATGAAGCAGCTAAGAGTATAGTCAAAACCCCAACAACCATTCCAACTTTGAATAATACACATACCAGCCTCGGTGGCCGCACGGTCTAATGCGCTGTCTCGTGTTAGGCTATAATGCCAAGAACTAAAGATCGGGGTTCAATATTTCTCGGATGCATTGAGGGTGGTTTCCCCACCCTCTCTCCATGCAAATGTGGGTCACTTCCTATAAATTACACCTACCTAATCCCTAACCTAGTAGCGTAATTAGTACATAGGCGTATAACCTGAACAGGTAGTAAGACGCGGTGCTAAAAAAATACACATAATCGGTAGTCGAATGCTCTAAAGTCTCAATAAATTGGCCTGCCGATGATGGGAATATTGGGGGTTGAATCCCAGTTGAGTGTACTGATGATGGTTTATCCTAAATTGTTTTCAACTTAACTTCCACACAAAGGTGGGTACACTTTATCTAAATTACAACCTACCTCATTATTAACATATTAGTGTAATTATGACATATTATGAGTATAACCCGAACAGATGAATAACGGTGACAAAGAAATAATATTAATAAAATGATTAGGAAGTAACAAACATTGATCTTGTATGACAATAATAAACTTATTTATATTCTTAACCTTTTTACATTCAGAGGTACAACAAAAATAAAAAATAATTAAAACAAATCAAATCAATATAAAAAAACTAAAAACTAAACATTAATTGAATTAACCTTATTAATGGTGTCCATAGCTGTCTTCATTATTTTTTTAAATCTTTCATTACAATTTACTAAAGGAACTTTGACATAGTTTTGGTCAAGATGATCCAGTTTATACTGATAAGCACTAATAGTTAATTTTGAGCTGTGTGGTATCAGAGTCAAAAGCTACTCTTTCTCCAAGTTTTCTCTAATTTCATTTAGATAGTATACAATCAAATTACCTTTATCATTAATCTTATAAACAACAACCAGAAAGTCATCGTTCCTTTAAAAGTATTCTCTAATATATTGTTTAATTTTTTTAACAAAATTCAAATATAATCATGAGAGAAAGTCCTGTTCCCTTTTAAATTAAAAAAATAAAGAAGGCCTAACATGATTGTGTCTCCTAAAATCCAAGTACTGTCACATAATACATTATATTATAACACTTATATAAATATCCAATCGGGTCTTATCATAATAGCTCCGATAATTTGCTGAAAATATCATACTAATATTAATATTTATATAAAAAAACAGGATTAAATTAATGATGCTATCAACAAGAGCATTTTCCAATAAAAAAGTAATCTTTTCTTATTTAGGAAAAACCACCCACAATGCACCCAACCGGGATCGAACCCCGTTCTCCCCGTCCTCGGCAGTCTAGCTTAAGACGAGACTAGCACATTGGACTGTGCGGCCACCGAGGCGGGCATTTATACTCAAAGACTTGTAAGTATTATGATTATTAGCACCGCGTACCCGGTTTGTAAAGTGACAAAGCTCAAATAGCTCGTGCTATTGTGGAGTATACTATCAAGGAATCTAAAAAAAGCTGTCATGGATTCGGTCCCACCAACTGAACATTATGTGTTATATGGTGGTTCCCTTATTCATCGCTTGCCATGGGAAAATAACGACAGTTATGGTACCATTGCACGCTCATACGCAGAATTTACCATAAAACATTATGGGAAAGCAACTGTTATTTTTGACGGTTACGAAGCTGGTCCTTCCATCAGCAACGTGGGCAAATCACACACTCGACCATCAGCTTCAATGCAGCAACAGAGTTTGTGGGAAGAAAATATGATTTTCTCTCCACACCTTGCAACAAACAGACACTTATTCATCTAGTGACAGAAGAACTGCGGGAAAGGGTCTGCAGTGTTATTAATGCGCCAGAAGATGCAGACGTGGACATCGGCAAGGCAGCTGTCAAGTCATCAGAACACCATCCAACGACGTTGTTAGGGGAGGATACAGATTTACTCATCCTTCTCCTCTATTATGTACAACTAAACAATAGAGCCCTATATTTTCGTCTGGACAAGTCCACACATCATAAGGTATATGACATCAGTAAAATGAAACGAGTTTTGGGTAATAATGTGTGTTCGCAACTGTTGTTCATTCATGCTTACACATGATGTGATTCAACTTCGCGCTTATTTGGTGTAGGCAAGAAGTCAGCATTACAAAAACTTATTAGCAGTGAACAAACTATTCAGAACTGTGCAAATCTGTTTCTGCTCCCACATCAAATAAAATCTGTTATAGAGGGGTTATGAAGCAAGGTAATGGAAGTCTTGTTTGGGGGCAGAAGTACCGATTCTCTTACCTCTTTGCGCTACCAACTCTTGAGTTAAAAAATATACTAATATTAATATTTATATAAAAAACAGGATTAAATTAATGATGCTATCAACAAGAGCATTTTCCAATAAAAAAGTAGTCTTTTCTTATCTAGTAAAAACCACCCACAATGCACACGGCCGGGATCGAACCTGATCTCCCTGTCCTCAACAGTCTAGTCTAATATGAGACTAGCACATTAGACCGTGTGGCCACCAAGGCTGATATTTAAACTCAAAAGAGTTGTAAGTAAAAGGCTATCATCGTAAATAGAAATATTAGTTGACTGTAACATTCCCTTCTCCCCCTTCCAATCATTGTCAAAGTTTCTGCACCTGTTGTTTGTTTTTAACAAGAAAGTTGCTCAAAGAGAGACAAGGAGAATTATTATGTGGTGGGGCAACCTTTACGTTGGTGTTGCCCCGAGAGAAAGCCATGGAACTACGTTCAACCAAATAGCCAGCTACAGTCATTTTTTATGTTCAGCCTGGAAAGAAGGTTTTTAGTGGAAACGGTAACAAAATATGTCATTTTTAAAATCTCATTAATTTTTTAAAAAATAAGTTTTTTTAATATAAATTGCTTGTATTGTTTTTATTTATTTCAACAATGAGCATAAAACTTTTTATTTGAATTTTAATTGATAGCCAGCAGTAAATATTTTTATTTTTTTCTCAATATTGTTAATTTCTTTAAATATAGAAGAGAAATAAAAAACCCGCTAGTGAATTGGTATTATAGTTTTTTAAATATCCTTTCCTTCAGATTAACCTGTAGTTTCAATACAGACAATTTATCTCCCGGCGACTCTTAAAGCCACAAATGATATAACAAATCTTCAGAGTTCAACTTTCTAGGCTTAATGATATTAAGCTATTATGTTGGTTAGCAAAACTAATATCTTTATGTATTAACCAGTGTTGCCAATAAGCTATGGAAAGAGACAGTGACTCAGTTGATAAAAAGCCATTCTGAAAGACAATATTTTACATGAGCAAACCAATCTCTCATTAACACAACTAGAAGACTACACCAACACATCAAACTAAAAAAATAATCCCTATCCCAACATTAATTATTGCTATCAACTTGTTTCAACTTGAATCTATTTGAACCATAGTCAAGAAGATTAACACCGTAAATTCATCTGCCTCATCTTATTTCAATTCCAAAATTTTGACAAAATTAACAATAATATCTCCATCTATATTTATTCGTCATAAAAATTACTTTATGTCACATTAGAAACACTATCTAATTTATCAATTGTTTAATTTTATTTCTTCATATTGGTAACCACAAAATGATTCTTCCATATAACACCTCAAAAATTCACAAACTTTCCTACAGTATGAATTAAAATCAATCATCTTTATTACAAATAAGGTATTTACATAAAAGCTTGTTAATTTAAGTGATTATTTAATATTTTGTATTTCATATTCTAATTTCTCTTAACTATTTCCATTTCTAATGTTTAATTTTTTAAATTTATTATTTTACTAACATATTTCTATACAATAATTTACAGTTTTATTATTATTATTATTATTAGCACCGCGTCTTACTACCCGTTCGGGTTGTACGCACTTACGCTAATGTGTAATGGTAGGGTGATTGTGAGATGAAATGGAGGACCTACAGTTTAACATGGGATCCGAACCACGGTGGAGGCCTGGCATTCCTCACATTCACAAGTTGTGATTAATACACGTCTTGTCAGAGGTGAAGGAAGGGTTTGGAAATCAGATAAATCTGTGCCAGGACCGAGGATTGAACCCCGGACACTCAGCACGCAAGTCTAACACCTTACCCATATACCACCAGGTCACCTACAATTTACAGTTATATTGGTTTTACTCAGACTTGAAGATGGTGTAATATCACCAAAACATGTCGTCATTATATAAGACTAAAGCTTATATAAACTAAGGAGAAGGCAATAAAAAAAAACCTGGAAGATATAACCTTATCATTTATTACTCCTTAACAAATAAACATGAATATTATTATTATTATTTAAAAAAATTGTCAGCTAAATAGTTTATTTAGCTCCCTTAAACTAAGCAGTTAACTTTTTAATAATCAAATAGCCAAAACTATTATTTATGCTTTTAGTGAGGATTGTTGTGACCGGCAACTGGGCCGAAATGAACTATAAAGGTGCTGTTTGAGAGCTACCGTCATCGCGACCACACGGACTAGAACATTGGGTCATGGGCTATTTGTGCTAGAGGGCAACCATTGTGCCCAGGGTACTAGGTTCAAGTCTGGAAGGGGGGGTTGTCGAGCCAGTAGTTAAGTATTCCTCACACGAGCTCATAGGTCAAAGTTTTTATATCTTTTCGTAACATCTTTTAACATTACATTTTTGTATTAACTCTTAAACCCTAAAACAAAGCCATCAGTATTGTTACGAAACCAACCATCTATTTTGCCGCCATCCCTGCAAGTTATCCTGACAGATTAGGCCTATGGAATGGCAGGCGGCGACATAGGGAAGGTTTTGTGATTCTTTACTCATTGGCGTAGAATAGCAAGATGTGTGACTAAATCATTCAACTAGGTCATCAGACTGAAAATGATAAGATGTTGTCATTGTTTTCCACCTCTTTAGAAGAGCAAACTCTCTAGCTTTGAAATGGCATTTCTTATCACTGTGAATTTCATCAGTTGTCATAGCATACTGGTTAGACATGGAATAAGCTTCCGTCCATTTTGTAAAATTATCAGCCACAACTATAATATATTTATTCCCTTGTCTGCCTTTGGGAAGACAACCCAAGAAATACACCGAAATGTGTTGTCAATGATTGACGAGCAGTGCCTTGGCTGAGAAATTTCAAGACTTTCAACGTGCACACAATCATGACAGGATCTACACCACTAAATCATATCTTTAAGAAGACTCGGCCAATAGAAAATATTTTATTTAAATATCTAAAAAAAAATGTCATGAGCAGGTCCCAACTGCGTGAGTAGACTTGTTAGTCGTGTTCCTTGATTCAAGTCAGTTTTAATGGACTCTTGAGGTGTTAGCGCCATCTCGTAAAGAATGTTGTCATGAACTCTCTGTATCTATTGTTATACATATACCTATTATAAATTATTAAATTTAATGTCGACCTATTACCTTTTGTTTACTATGTTTGAATGTTCCGATAGATAACCAACCTTTATATCTTTATATAGACCTGTTAAAGCTAGGTAGCTTATAATAATTTTACATAGTAAATTAATGTTTATTAATATGTTCTAGATTTAACTTGCTATTATGTGTTAAATTATGAAACATGCAATTATTTGATTCAAGAATATAGAGCCTAGAGGTTTTGGCTCTAAAATTTAGAAAACTAACAAATATATTCCCATTTGTTGAAAATATCCCTAAAATTAATATTATTTTAAGTGATGTGTAGTAAAATTACAATTTCTAATATCCATTGTGTCAAGATCACCCTACATTAACCTATAAAATGTCAAGATATCTACATTCTCATGTTGTCAAGTGATAGAGGAACTTTTCACTTAAGCTCTGGGTGGTCTCTGGGGTACTTGATTTCCTATTTTTATGTTAATCACTTATGTTGTTGCTAAGGCTTGCAAGTATCTTAATTAAGCATCGCAAATTAAATTTGGACAATTTATATTTTGTTTTTTTGTCTGGCCAATCTCTAGTGTTTATCTTTTAAAATAAACTGATTGTGAAAAAATCATTATAATTATTTCCATTCATTAGGTAGGGTGGTTTAAAGTTTTTCATCCCAAGGTCTACATTTGAGCATCGGTTTGCACCATAGGCTGAAGAGATATTTATTAGGTCCATCAACTTAATAATATAGGCCCACAAACAACACTTTAAATTATTTTAAATATTATACCTATATAAATTGTATTTTTGTTTGGTACAAGCTTTCCAATTTTGTCATAGATAAGTTAAATTAATAAATCAAAAATATTTGATCAAATATCACTCACTTTCACTGAACAACTTAGCATTATAAATATACCTATACAGATTTTTACAAATCAAATAAATGCATAATAAGATGCAACCATGAGCTTTTCTAAATAAATGTTATTTGAATCATCAGGCCTTCTCCCAATATTTGTCTGGTAAATATCAAAGAAGGAAATGGGAATTCAATAGTGTTGAGGTCATTATTTTATTTATATAAAGGACAAATTATTTTGGTTTGTATGATCTTCTATTATATTGTATTGTATTGAACTTCAACAATATTGCATACAATATATTCATTAAATATGTTACAAATCATCTAACATGATCAACAATAAACCTGCCTCGGTGGCGTAGTTGAATTACTCGCTAGTTTTGTGTTGAGCTAGACCGCCGAGGATGGGGAGATTGAGGTTCGAATCCCAGTTGAGTGAACTTGGGGTGGATTTTCCTAAATGGTTTTCCCCTCCCCCGCCTCACAAATTTGGGTTCACTTCCTCTAAATTGAACCTTCCCTATTCCTAACACATTAGTGTAATTAATACTAAGCGTATAACCCAAATGAGTATTGAGAAGCGGTGCTAAAAAAACATGTCTAATACCTTATTATTACTATGGTACTTTGGTATCAATGTGTTTGGTTACAGTACCTGTAATCTGAGGTAAGAAAACATTCAGGTTTACAACTCCAGCACCAGTAAAAGAAAATTAAAACTGTTGATTTCAAAATTATTTTTTAGGCCTCACTGGCAAGGAGCACAATCATCATGGTTTTTACACATACAATATCTATAATATACACATGATATGTTCTCCAACAATCAGTGTCAGAGCAGCTTGCATTATGTTCCGTCACGCTTGGCACGGAGTGTATCATGGCCCGCCACTACAGCCTGTGTAAAGTTTGTGTCTTAATATTGTGCACATATAAACATTAAAATAAATAATTCACTTGAGTGGGCACATGGTCTAAAATGTGACACACAAAAAAAACTAGACTGCTTAAGATGGGGAGATCATGGTTTGAATCCCAGTCAAGTCTACCGAGGGTGGTCTTTCTTAAATGGTTTTTCACTTTCTCCTTGCAAATGTGGGGACACTTTTTAATTCAAACTTCCTCATCCCAGACACAGTGTAATCAGTACGTATGAATATAACCTGACCAGGTGGTATGACACAGTGCTAAACAAATATAAATAACAAACTGACAGGATTGTGTATGCTTATAGCACACAAGTTGTACAGTAGCGATGGGCGATAAACATGGTACAACTAATTGTGTATGTACTTTGCTACAAATATTGGTGTGTGTGGAATTTTTACTAGGAAGTTCAAAATTTAAGAGTTTAGAGTTGAATTTACGAAACAATACACCCACCTTGGCATAAAGGGATTAAAAATCTACTCTCCTGTGTAGAACCAAAATATTAGTTCTCTCCATCATTGGAACATACATTTAGCATCATAATGAGCAGTGTTAACCTGTTAGTTCCCCCGATATTCCACCTCAATAAAGGTCTGTAAGGCCAAGATGCTGTAAAGGAAATGTAGCCGATGAAAGATGTCTACATTTAGTACATGTGTTGATACAAGAACAAAGACAATGTTCCTCTCTGTTTCTGAGGGGACTTTGAACCAGCTATGGTCACATGACCGATGTTTTGATTTGCCCACCGCAATGATTATAATAAGGTTCCAACTGTTATAGTCCAGGTATGTATATGCGATTATGTCTAGACTCTCAGGTGGTGTAAGTCTAGATGGTGAATAACAGTCTCTCAGGTGGTGTAAGTCTAGATGGTGAATAACAGTCTCTTAGGTGGTGTAAGTCCATGCGGTAAAGCCCAGACTCCCAGATGGTATTAAGTCAATGCAGTGAAGCCCAGCTTCGGCAGAACTCTCCATGAATATTTCTAACAGGCACATCAACGTATCCTTGGCACAAAAGTTTGACAAAAATAAATGATATGTTCACATCCAAGCAATAAAGGAGCAATTTATCTTTGTAACAAACATCAAGAGACTTGTCCTTTTTATAATTTTTTTCCCCTCGTTAATAACTTTACATTTGTGTTTAGGGGTTTGGCCAATCATAAAATAGGGCTACTTTTCCCAGGGATAAACATGATATATTACTTTGTGGTAAATAAACAAGATAATACCAAGCTCTCAAAAACTGAGTCAGGTAAATTCAAATTCAACATTCAGATTATAAACATATATGAGAATTGAAATACAGTCAACTCTCGATTCTACGACCATTCACGGTTCCCTGGAAAAGGGTCGTTATTTCGAAGGGGTCGTTATT